>OMNM01023723.1:11132-22578 GCA_900302745.1 Parablennius parvicornis | reverse complement strand
CAATGAGTAAAACACACCCCAAAAAGTACTTTCATTATCTTCTTCATATTGTAAAATATAATTTTTTCCCCCTTCTCTTTAACAACAAAGTGTGTGTGTGTGTGTGTGTGTGTGTGTGTGTGTGTGTGTGTGTGTGTGTGTGTGTGTGTGTGTGAACAACACAGTGCAGATTTTTTTTTCGATGTTATTTTCACCTTTTCTAAGGACAAGTTGGTCAGCAGGAAGTCGAGTATGTGATTGACACTGGCCGGTGTGAGAGTTAGAGTATATGCAGACGAAGCAGCAGCGAAGAGCCGGACAATCATAAACATCAGTTTATGTAATTTTAGCAAAGATGTAAATATTGTTGGGTGAAAAGCAACATTTGGTACCTAAGACAATGTTATTAATGGTGCTTTTTCGATTGCCTCCAGTTCTTAGTTTCCCTCTTGTAACTTATTAAACCAGGAAGGAGACCCCAAGTGAGAATGGAAAACTTTTGTTGTGTTTTTGGTGTCCGTTTACATGACAACAGTGTTCGGAGCCGTTGAAATGGCAATTTTTTAAAGAACGGTTCCCAAGGAGGGAATTTTAGAAAATGTTCTATCTCCATGGAAACAGGGAACAAAGTTTTCTGGAAATGCTCTGACTCCGTCCCTGTTAATGGGGGAGAATGGAACTTTTGTGAAATGCTGCTATTGCAAACCACGACCATTGTCAATAATAGACAGAAAATAACAACAATGGCGGCTTCTAGAGTGCCAGGGCTTCCAGTCCATATTCTTCTGGGACTTGGTACTTTTATAGTTGAGAGTCACATGAAATTGCAATCCAACTTCATTGTCCACACAAATATCCACCTCCTTGCCATTGTTAATTCTTATAGCACATCGTTCTTTGTGTGGATGTGTGTGGGATTTCATTACAAAAAACAACAGCACCACTTGTGGCCTGGCATGCTAGCAGAATGGACATCATTTTAAAAATGTTGCTGTGTAAGTACAAAACTTTTCGAAAATGAGTTTTCACGTAAATCTTTCTCATGTAAATCAATTATTTTACGTGAAAAAAAATCCCTACTTAATGTATGCGCATTTATTGTACTGTAAAGTGTTAATTAGTTTATCGTTTGTGTGAAAAATCATCTTTGCCCTTAGATATTTATTAGAGGTGGATTGGATCTGATGCCGTGGTCTTAACAATGCAATTATATGTAAAAAATGTATATGTTTTGGTCAAACAGGAATAAAAGGTGGAGTATTTGTGATGGGAGATTGTTTCCTCTGGTGTGTAAAGGCCTTTAGTGAATGTCCTTAAAGAATACAAACAATTTATGAAGCATGAACACAAGATGATAATATATTTTTTGAAAACCTGTAGAAGATTTGTATGCATTATGCTCTCCGGCTCTGTTTCTGATGCTGCTTCGCAAAGCTGGCCTCCAACAAACAACAGTGACTCAGTCAGTTATATAAAAACCAGGCAATTCTTAAAAAAACAAAAAAACAAATCGAAACCCTGTTTTAAAATACATACATTGTCTGACTAGCTGACAATTACAGTATGCATAAGAAAAAAACAAAACCACAAATAAGGTGCAATTCATAGTTTACCAAGCAGAAGTACTGTTAGTATTTCAGCATGCAACTTCAACAAAGAAAACAAAAAAAATGTTTTTTTAACATATTTGTCAATTCAGAGGTGGAAAAAACAAACAAACAGAAAACCAGTGATAAAATAAGTGACATGAACCAACAACCACACAGAATATGAAAATTTAACCTTTTTTTGTCTTTTTTGTTTTTTTCTGTTTCCTGGTTCGCTCTGGGGTCAGGACTCCAGTCAAAGCCAGTTCTGAGTGGCTGAGCGATGATTTAAAAAAAAAAAAAAGAAGATGAAATGTTTTGCTCACACAATAGTGAGCCTTCATAGCGATCAAATAACAGCGAGGGCACAAACAGAGCGCCTACAGTGGTCGGACTGTTTGACCAGCAGAGGACAGAACTACAGTTTACAGTTGTTTTAGTGAGCATGTGTGTGTCTGCTATGCGTAAACAACCTCTTTATGATTAAAAAAAAAAAACACACCCCCATTAAAAAAAAACAACAACACACAAACCAAAAAATAAAATCGAGTGGTTACAACATGGTGCTAAGGTCACGAGGAAAGATGGTGTCATCGACAAAGAACTAAACTGTCCCAGAGATCCGACACAGACGGTTGCCACAGTACAAAATCTCCTTCACGGTATTAGAGGAGATAAAAAAAACAAACCTGTGAGGTGAAGTGGAAGTGTTTCCTAGCAGTAGGATGACAGTGCTTTTGAACTTACACACGCACACGCACATGCACACGCGCGCACACACACACACACACAGACCACCTTAAAAAGACATTAAATATCAAGCTGCCAAGTGGATGAAGTTCCAAAAAAAGAAGTACAAAAATAAAGTTAAATAGAAAAACAGAGAAGCGTTGCCTTCCCTCTGTTTTGTTTTTTTTTTTTTTGGGCGACTTCCACCTAAAACAATATTAAACTTTTTTTTAAAAAGAAAAGACATGTTGATTGACTTAAAAAAAAAACCCAATAACGTTTAAAAAAAAGTGCATAACAAACTGAGACGATAAAGGTGGACTATGTGTGATGGTAGGGATGGGATACCACCTTCTCTCTCTCTCTCTCTCTTGCTCTCTCGCTCCTCCTCTCTCTCTCACT
The DNA here is from genome assembly GCA_900302745.1 of Parablennius parvicornis. NCBI lineage: Eukaryota > Metazoa > Chordata > Actinopteri > Blenniiformes > Blenniidae > Parablennius > Parablennius parvicornis. The sequence continues at coordinate 19,882 of OMNM01023723.1, read as the reverse complement.
ATCTGTTTCTGATTGGGGAATTCAAGGACAAGCTATAGAGGTTGACAAGCCTCATATGTATGAGCTAAGCTATGGAGTTTAACATGGTCAGGAAGTTGTTGACTTTCAAACATTAGACTGTTATCTGTGGGCAGTAAATCTGCAGTCTTAAGCAAAAGGAGAACTACATCAGAGGATAAATGCAATGTCAAAATATTTTGCTGTTCACATTAAAACATGATCAGATTGTGAAACAATCAACTCTTTCCAAATGTGGACTCTCAGGTATCAAAGTGCTGTAAACGTTTGGTTTGGGCCAGGTTTCCGGCACAGATTTTCTCCACATGTTCATCTCCTCCAGACGCAGCGGTGCCTGACAAAACAATGAGGCCGGTGTCAAATTACAAGAACGTGACGCTGCCCATTGGCAAGCTAGGCACAGCTGAAACAGAAGCTGCCTGGAAACTGGCCAATCAGAACAAAGTGGGCTTTCAAGTCAGAAGGTAGGGGGTGGTATAGAGAAAAAAACAAGTGGGCTGAAGAGTCAGATGAAGAACCAGTTGATTTATTTAGGATTCTGATTCATGTTAAGCTTGTTGAGCTTGAAGAATGAACATTATATCAACTTTCTTGCCCAAATCTTCAATTGTCCGCGATTTCCTTTGATGTTTGAATAAAGAGACACAAACACACTTTGATTTAATCTGGTTTAGTTTTGGTCATTTCACATTTAGGTTTCAGATTTTTGAGATGACTTGTTAATAAAGTCGACGTCATGACATCTTTATGTTAAATTCACGTTAGGATTTGAAGTCATGATATTAGGATGTTAGGCCTCAAGCTGAAACCAATTAGGGAGACTTTTGCTTGCTTGAGTGGATCACTCGGGGCTTAAACTAAATTAAGCCACAATAGGGGGAGCTGATGGGGGTCAAGGGTCTTGCTCAGGAAGCCTTAGGAATCAAACCTGCAATCTTCCGATCCCAAGTTCATTATCTAGCCTTTAGCCGCCCGTTGACCCAAACCAAAGGATGTGGCTGAGAAACTTAGAAATCCACAGTGACCCACCAAAACAAGAGTGTTGACAGGAATGTTTGTTTCCATTTTGGACATGAAGTTTAGTCTGTCACACACAAACACTCACCCCCACCCCTAGTCCCGGTTTCTAATGACGTTGGATCTGCAGCCAGGTGTTGGCCCGTCTGCCTGCTCGACTCTTTCCTGCGAATGCTACGTGTCACTGCGTCCATCTGTCTCGGCGGCGACACACTGACTTTCATCTTTTTGATCTGACGCCTCCCAACATATGGACTCCCAGACCAGACTCGTCCCACGCTGCCCTGAAACCAACAATCTGTGCCTGGAACGTGAGTGTTATGACTCCTGACTTAAGAGACACGTACGCCCGCTCCCACGCACACACCTCTCCTACGTATTGCAGACGCGTTCGTACGATGTCTCCCAGTTATCGTCACTGATGTTTCTATGTTTTCACATTTGGAGCTGCTCCTAACTGCTGCTTAATTTGAAGTGTTTTGTTGCTCAGGCAATGCCACTTCACCGTGTGAATTATTCTCGTCGCACTTTCAGCAAACTCTTTTATGAAGAGATAAAGACGACAGCTAATTGATGGAGTTATTAACAAGATGGTAAATAAATGGTTTTTACCGACTCAGAGGGGAGTTACAGCTTTGATTGCTTCAACCAGTTAGCAGATCAACTTTTCCCCACTCACCTTCAATCCTTTCCATTTTGAGACAGTAGCAAACAATGTTTGTGCAGATGATCACTGCAGCATCTCTTTATAAGTCAGTCTTCAAGACTATTTTTAGTAGAAAGTCACGTAGCCACTGGCACATTGCATAAAATTTCATTCAAGTTTGTTGATATTAGGCAAAAATGACAAGTTTAGATGCAAGAATGTCATTATATTTTTGTTTGTTTGTTTTTTTTTTAAGAGGCAAATGTTCGTTTTTTGGATGATCAGTGTGCGGACCCTTTAAGGCAATCAGTGAGTAGTAGACCCGTTTATTCTGACCAAATTCAAGCCTGAAGGACCAATTAGGCTTGAAAATCATTCTCGAGACTCGCACTTGTTCGGATGCGTCACTCTTGGTCTAAGACCGAGTACTTTCCAATCAGTGGTGACACATCGGTGCAGCTGTTGGGAGTAAATGTGCAGTTTGTGGAATGTGAAGTCATTCATTTGCTTGTATAATGACATGTTTATGGCGATGATTGGATGCAGGCACTAGTTCCTTTTATCTGTTGCAAAACCGTCTGCACACCTAGGCCTCTTCCATGCTTCTAAAGTTCCCACACTTTTCAGACCCACACAGGAACTATTGAGGCAGGAAAAGAAAAATACTTGAACAGCTCCAGTAAAACGAGCAGTCCTTCACTCCGCTCGTAACCCCCCCCGAACGCCCTCCGCTCTTTGATTTCCGGCCTGCTCGCTGCTAAGGTTTCTTGGAAAAGATCAATTGGTGGCAGCCACAGGGCTGGAGGGTGTCCAGGACCGTGAAGGCATGTAAGCCTCGTAGACAGGCAGCCAGTCAGCCACTCGGTGAGCACAACAACAGATGGGAGGGCGGCGGTAGTGGCAGTGGTCAGGGTGGCTGGGAAACATGGTCCTGCAGAAACACGTGTGCTATAAATGCATCAATACAAAGATGCAGGAACAATAATATCTATATAGCTTGACTTGTGCAATTTTTGACTACTGAAAATTGACTTTCTCCCAGAGCTCTCTTTTTCAGTTTTAGATATAATGAGGCTATTGAGGTTAACTGTGGGTTTAGAAGGCAATGAAGTTAGTCTGAGCTCAATTCGCCTGGAGGGGATAAAAAGAAACATACTATAGCAAACGTATACAATCTGTGTTAGTTCAGGGTGCTATTTAATCCGGACCGGTAAAATAGTGCCATAATAACCTCTAAAATTAAATTTTTGATGTTTCTCTTTGTTGTGGTGCAAAGTGTACATGATCAAATTTTTTACTTTTTTTTTGCAATAATTACTATTTAAAATGACTACATTCTGGATATAAATCCAATTTTTCTGTTCGGGTCACAGTGTTGTGTTGGGTTGTGTCTGCTACTCTTAAAGAATAATTTTCTTTTTTCTAAATCAATATTTTCTCTGAAATTTTTACCATTTTCTTTGTGGTTTGGCAGGATTGCAGTCTCAGGCAGGTTGGTTTTGGCCCACGGGCCTTATGTTTGACAACCCTGTATTATACAGTGGAGATGATCTACATTCCTGACTTTGTAGGAGTGTAATACTAAGCAAGTGAGGGGTTTAAGCCTTTAGAGAGAAAGAAGGCAAAGCACTGATAAGTTATGCCATAAAATATTGCTAAAGTGGAAGGAGTAACTGGCTGATACTCAAGTGTCAACTCAGGCCTGATAGTGACCTGATACAATGAAGTGAAGCAAACAACCTGCAGATAGAATGATGATAATATTTCTTAAGAAAACATCCACTGACAGCACTTATATCTTCAGACAGGACTACTCCACTTTCACACACAACCCTTCCAAATGGGTTATTTCCTGTTATCAGAAACTGAAAACACCAGCAGAAAAAAAAGAAAGAAAGAAAAAAAAAAGAAGCCTGCACCGAGCTGTTTCCTAGCAACACATCTCCAAACCTGTCTGCAGCGGCATCGCTCTGTCTCCTTTACAGTTCTGCATTTTACACTTAATTTATTCCCTCTGTTCCAATCAACTCCAGCAAGCAGCTGTGTTTATTGCACATTATTCGTTGGAGAGTTGCCCAAGACACCGGATCGAATTAAAAAGTCAAAACCCACATCTTTGGCAAAAATGTCTGACACAAATACTTAAAACTGTAATTATTATAGTCATAACTAACGTGGGTAAACCTAGTTTAATTTATTGCGGGCGTCGAGGAAGACTGATGCCAGTGACCCGACAACATTCACATCCGTCCTAACTAACCCTGCATCATCAACCAAACTGACCTTCAAAGCAATTCTGCAGTTACAAAGTACAATGATGTGAGTTTAGAAGGGCAGACTAGAGTTTTATCAATTGATCAAATTGGTTACATTTTGAATAAGCCTGAAGGATCATCTCAGTCATTCAAAGACACAGAGAACACTCCAGCAGTGTGTTTTTGAGTTGACTTATGGGCACGAGCTGCATCTGCACCTGTTTGTCATTCCACGCTGAATGACAAACAAATTGCAATTCTACGAATGCTCGATGTCCTAAACAATTCGTTTTAGCCTTCAAAGTGTTATTCACTATTTCAAGATGTCAGCCTTAATCTTTTATATTTTTGGCAGTGTTTAAAAGAGAGAGATATGTGCTTTCCCACATTGCTAACATTCTTTCAGTTGGACCAAAAGACTGTTTTTTTATTTGTTTTTTTCTACCATCTTTCAGCTGTATCGATAAACCACACGCCTGTCACAGTGTGGAAAGACAAACTAATGAAGTTACATTATGTGATTCACTTAGACTTTTGAAGAGTTGTATTTTTTTCCAGTTTGGTTCTCGGTTGGATTCAGATTGGGTCTTCAAATATGAACAAGATAGACTTTAAAGGTTTTCTCAGCCTATTTGAAGCTGCTCCCTTAAATCTCACAGTTGGACTTGGAATTTCTTTGCTTTGTTGAGTCTCCTCTCCCCTCATGTGCCTGTCCTCTGTACTGCAAATCATTTCCCCCACCATGAAAACGTATTTAGAAAAAGCTCAGTGGCTTCAGACCGAAGGGCTTCGTCAAATCTTGTATGTGGATGTGTGTGAAGCCAGTGCGGATGGAAGATTCGTGGCCATTCTGAGATAATATGGTGCTGAGATAGAGAATATTAGAGCACTGTTACAGCAGAAAACAAGATGAAACTTCGCAGATGTAACTTATAGTGGGAGCCTGGTTTTATTGCTCTCACAGCACAAACTCTTTTAGATCTGTAAAGGGCACTAATGCACATTTAACCTCCATCACAGCCATGATTATTGCTTTATTGAGTTTTGTTTGCATGATTCAGGTTTGTCCTTCTGGTCCCTGCAGAAGCTTGAAATATTGGAGGAACCATGTGGGGAGATATTTAAGAAGAACAGGACAGAATTGGGGGAAACACTGTGTACCAAGGATTAGCACCGTACTCTCGTAAAAGCATCAGTGCTTGAAAACCTGCTGAGTGGCTGCAATCTGACGTGTCCTTGAGCAACACAGGCAATCAGCCTCTTTTAAATACACAGCAAAGGCGTTCCGTTCCCCCAACATTACAACTCATCTTCACTTAAACCGTCACCAGTTTATAGATGTTCTTTTACAAGGGAAGGATGAGCCGCTCCCCTCGTTTGGATGGTTTTCCTTTTATCACCCAGATGACTCTGCCTCATCAAAGTGAAAAATCAAAGCAGTATGGTCCGGCTTATTACCTCTCCATACCAAGCTTTGTCAGCTGAGACCGACACCGGGAACTGTAGCGGAAGGATTATTTCTGAAATGTCTCTTTCTGGATCACTATCCATTCAGAAAAATGTTTGTTTTTCATGTTGCCGCTCAGTCTAGACTCTCAAAGAATGAAAAACAATTCATCCTGTCCACCTGTTCTGCTCCTCATGCAAATTTGTCTGGATACTGTGATGAGTCAAATTTTTTTTTAGTATTCCACTGCATGTGTGTGAGTGTTTGTGTAATTTTTCTCTGCTCTGCAACTCTGTGAAATTTGCAGAAAATGAAAGCGCAATGAGACGTTTTACATATTTCACTCAGGTCAGGAGTCTAAAACAGAACTGGGTGTGAAACTGGTTTGTTTTTTGCACAGATGTTTTCTATCTGTGGATATGATGAATGCTTCATATTTGTATGTATTGTCTAAATTTTAAGTATTGTATTGTGACAAACACAATGTTTTGGTTAGTTTAAAGCTCAAAAACCACTTGATCAGTCTTTTAGAACTTTCTTAAGCAACCAGTCTTGGTTCCTAAACCTTGAAAAAGGTTGTTATGTTGGCTTGAACCTTTTGAAATTGCATTTCGAAAAAAAAAAGCATAAAAAGAAAGCACGCTTTGGGTTGGAGTAGCAGAGTTACGTCACCGAAAATTTACTTCAGATACAGGAGTGACCTTTATGAAAAATTGTCATACATCCAACCAACTCCAACTAAATGTATTGGGGTCTAAACAAGGTAGTTTAGTGTATGTTGAAGGTTACATGTTCTTAAGCAGTTACACTGACTTTTTTTAGAGCCACACAAGATTTTTTCCAATATAGAGGCACATAGGTTTGATGTAAAGAACTGAAACGTTTGAGGTTATTTTTAAAACAAGCAGGCCATTTTTTTAAATTTTTTTATTGAGGATGGGGTTGAAAGTGCTGGAAATGTTTCTTTAAATGACCTTTGTTTTGGTTTCTGCCCCCCAAAAGTTTTTCCTTGTGTTTTCTTATTGTGTACTACCTAACCCTCATTCACTGGCCTGCTAACTTGCATTGATGACCTCAAGCTGTCAAAGTTCTCATGAAGTTATCAGGGGGAGTCGTTGCCAAGGCGATGAAGGGGCAACAGGGCACGGGAAGTAACCCGGGCTTGTGTTGTAGCCTCCCTTATCTGCTAACAGGGTCACTGATCTCCAGAAGTGCCTCAGGCTGAGAGTTTGGAGTTAACTTTAGATAGATGTCTTTAGGCAAGACTTTACCACAAACTCATAACCGCAGTGTCTTGGTGTGTTTGAAACACCCGTGGTCACACTTCTGTGATCAGAAAAAACCCTCAAAAGGTATAGCGTGGAATTTTGGCTTCTATTCAAATAAATTATGAGTTCATACAATGAGTAACAACTTGAACGCATTCAAAATCCACCATGTGAAATGACTCTCCAAAGGTCAAAGCAACCACCCAGAATCACCTGTTCAGACGACTGTAAATCTACTTTAAATATGTTCAAAAACCATCTCATGAAGCATGCTTGTTCTTTTTTCTTGTTGTCTTATGTCAAGTCCTATTTAAAGCTCATTTCTCCACAGCCCCTCTGGGTTTGAATTGAAGTTTGGCTCTTAGACACCGACCTCAAACCCCTAACAGCTGCCACTGAGTGCAGCAGGACAGACCCAGCACAAATGCCAGCGGCCTGCTGGCTAATCTCATTTTCAACTCTGTGAGCTTACAGCCACAAGGAGCAAGCAACGTGAGGAACTGTGAGGCAGAAAGGCTTCACAAGTAGCGCACAGTCTTCATATTGTAAAGGATTATTAACAAACCGGGCGCACCCATTTGCAGCGGAGTGTTTTGGTCAATGTTTACAGTGTTTCTGCAGATTTACATCAGGACTTTTAGGTAAGCTTTCAAAGTGTTTCAAGGTTTGCGGTCTTACTGTTAAATAATGTGGACGTACCATACTGAAGTTAAAATATGTACAGCAAGGTAGTTTACTCGGGACTATGGAGGACTCTTTGGTTTTTCATGGGAAACCGTTGTGTTGATGTGCTTCCTTTACCAAATCAAGGCTCCATAAACTCTCTTTTGAGATCCTGACTTCTCTGCCAGTGATGTTTCAATAGTAAAACAATAAGAGTTTGAAATGTTTGTGCAATGGGGGTTTTTGCCAAAAGTCTTGCTGTGAAGCCATTTTTTTTGTGTGTTATTTTCGATTAAATCAAGACTTTGTGTAGTTTCAGTATAAGAAGGAAAATCTGAGCTGTGCTGTGGCAGTAACAAATAAATGAGTCTGATTAATGAGGCTTTTAGGAGACAAAGTCAACAGGAACAGAACAAATGAGGAGGATGTGGAAGTTGTAACTCAAGGACACTTTAAACGAGGTGGAAAATTGGAAAAAGAAAGCTTTTTTGAGGTATTGTCTATTGAGATGATCACTGTCAATGTCTCGTGAAATTAAAGTGACTACCTCAAAATTTTTATCTAAAGGATCTGATTTATTTTCCTGATCTTTCCCTATCCCCAAGCAAGTGTCTCTTCCCTGAAACTTTTCATCCCCCTGGAGAAGTTCTTCTCCTTGAATCAGCACCGTGCCTGAAGCTGAGGTAAACAGCATGTGTAAAGCCCAGGCAGGCGTTGAAAAAGCAGATGGGAGCTATCCGCAATCAAAAGAAAAATCAATGCATTTGCTGTTGTTTGATCATTTCTTGCCTGCTCCATGTATCGCCTTGCTAACCGCTTCGTAGCACAGTAAATGTTGCTGCTATGATTTCCCTGCCCTTGACGAGAACGCGGCCAGGCTCCCCGCTGACCTCAAACCCACATTACACACGGGCTAACACACACACCCACAGACGTAAAGCGAGGCTTGCCAAATTGTCCACAACATCGCCGACTTCTGCCAAAAGGATATGGGGTGGGGATTCGGGCATCTAGCCACATTGACAGCTGTTTATGACTGTGTGAAACCAAGATGTGAGGCCTGAGTGCTCGCGGCTAAATGTTCAGATGATTGTGATCTGTGGGTGAAGGGAAGGCATTGATAGGTAACGACCGACCTGTCCTGTTGAGATGAAGGGAAGAAACGAGGCAAAAGTGCTTCAAGACAGACTCCTGCTAATGAAATGGGAGCATTCTTGGGGGGATTAACAGGAAATAGATACATGTTGGAGGGAGCGAGTGTGTGGGTGAGTTTTGAGGAAGATTTTACTAACTTTGACATGATGGAATGTGTAGAGAAACCCAACAATGAGCCAACCATTGATGCAGAATAAGAGGAAACAAAGACATATCTGGGTATAAACAGAGCAGACAAGGAGAAAACAAGAAGACTTCAGGCAGTCTGCGATTGACATTTT
>OMNM01023713.1:1503-11791 GCA_900302745.1 Parablennius parvicornis | reverse complement strand
ATTTGTGTGTGTGTGTGTGTGTGTGTGTGTGTGTGTGTGTGTGTGTGTGTGTGTGAGAGAGAGAGAGAGAGAGAGAGAGAGAGAGAGAGAGAGAGAGAGAGAGAGAGAGAGAGAGAGAGAGAGAGAGATTCAAGGCACTCAAAAAATCAGTTAAAAAGCCTTTATTCTGCTCGGCTGGCCACTGCGAAGTTTTTAACTCCTAGTTATGTTATGAGTGCACGCACGCCGAGGCTTCAGAATGTCGCCTTGAAACTCGCTTTTTGTACTTAATGATAAATAAATCTGGCCGTGTTCAAAAATGCGACACCGACACGTGTACCCTGCGGAGATCAAGGATGGAAAAACGACAGGAATTGACAAAAAAAACAAAAAAATCTGTCAGCGGCTTCAATATTACCAGAAAACTTGAGCTGGAGACATTTAGAGGATGTGATCGGAGCAGCTGGATGAAACGTTTCAATGTGTTTTTCTGGAGGTTACACAAAAATAAAATAAAAACTGAAGGTGGAATTATTGGCCATCTAGAACGTCCTAAACAGAGAAGGTTCGACAGAAAGTCTCCACCTCGTGAGTCTGGTTCGGCAGAAAGTCTCTTCTGGGTTCGCTCAAAGATTAAAAAAAAGAAAAAGAAAAAGAGGACATTTGCTCACCTGATATTCTTCACTTCCACACAGGAGTGAAAGGAAGTGTGTGTGCATGAAATACAGCTGGAAATACAGAAGAAATAGAGGCAGTGGTATCTCACAGTTAGCTCAACAACTCAAAAAGATTTACTGACGCACCGGTAGCCGCTAGCTTATAACCTGAGAGACTCTCAACCTCAGCTGAAGAACCACGCAGCCTTCAGCTGTGAATACTCATAACCTTCTGAAAATGCTCTAACTTGGTGTCTTTATAGTTGAACGTCACTTTAATAACAATCCAACTTGGTCATCTGTCCATAATGTTTATTGTGTGCATCTCTGTGTATTGGAGTAGTTTCATTAAAACAAACAGCACCCACTAGTGGCCCGACATACTAACTACATTATTTTGTGTTTCTGTAGTTTCCGTAATGCAAATATGATGAGTTTTCACTTGAAATGTTGTGTAATCGATTCTAAAGAGGTTGTTATTTTTTTATTTGCTATTGATAGTTTTTCACTTCAAAAAAGTATGATTTAATTTAAAAAAAATGTTAGTTTTATCCTCAATTTAGTTTGTTTTTCATCATGAATTCCTCTTCAAAATGAAAATGTGTGTGTTAACCTGAAGTAGGGAGCCAGTGCTCACAGTGCAAACCCAAATTAAAGCACACAGCGCCGCTGCCGTTCTGTAATGACGCTGCCATAAGAGCAAATGACTGAACGCGGCCTCATGCAGGATGCATCCTCAATCATGTTTATTGCAGGAATAGAAATGGATTTGAAACATTAATGGGACATCACGCCGCTCGGTCACAAGCCAGAGAGCACAGGCTGGTGCAGCCGGCTCGGGCTGGAGCATTACCTCCTGCTCCAGGCCCGCCGGTGAAAACGAACCTCGTAGAGTGAGGAGCGAGGCGGCTTCACCCGACGCTCCGCTTCGGATTCCATAGGTCTGGCGGCGGAGTCCCGGAGAAACAGTTCAGCAGTGAGGAGTTTTAAATTTTTCATCACAACAAGTACGGAAGGCATCGGAAAGAGAGAGGGGGAAAAAAAGAAAAAGAAAAAAAAAAGAAAAAAACAGCACGGTTACCAAGCAACTGCTTCTCAGCTTCCCAATCAACGGCGTTGTTGGTTCGGGGGATTCACACACAAATATCATCACGCTCTCTTTTTCCTCCTCTGCATGTCACTCATTGTGCCTGAATGGTTTCACTTGACGTGTCGTAAAAGGAGAAAAACTAAGTCTATCAACTAAAGCGTGAAGGTGTTTAAGTCACTCGATGCTCAGACTTTAAATTAGGATCTTTTGGTACCGTAACCTGCTGCCAGTCACACCAGTGGTGCAAAAAAAAAAAAGAAAAAAAAGAAAAAAGATGCTTATGCAAAGCGTTTTCCCCCCCCTACTGTTCCTGTCAGGGCGCTTTTGAAATCCCTTTTCTAATGAGAGCCGGCGTTCCACCTTCCCTCAGTGTTTCCTCCGATGGAGAGAGCGAGGAGACAGAGCAGGAGACAGAAGGATGACAGCACACAAAGTGCCACAGTCAGGGAAAACTCCGTCGGAAGTCCGGAGATTCGTCCGCTTCATAAACAATGTCATGGGATTGCGAGGCGGCGGTCAGCCCCCTCGACCTCCGTCTGCAGCTGGGGGATATCTGATCTGGCACGGCGGGCCGCCCCGGCTCTGACAGGCCCTGCTGATGGAGGCGCATTCCAGCAGCTTTTAGAGGCTCCGGAATGAAAAACACATTCGCAAAAGTTCACCAAACTCACAAGTAATTTTGCTAACATAACTACAAAAAAAGAAAAAAGTTTATCACCAGTTTTCAATAAGGCCTTTGTTTACATAACTATGTTTTCAAGTGAAAACACAAATCTTGCGCAGCATTTTGGGTGTCCGTTTACACGACCACAGTGCTCGGAGTCACTGAAAACACAACTTTATGAAAATGACTCCCAAGATGGAGGTTTTCTAAAAGGCTCAACTCCATTTCCATAAAAACAGGGGAAAGCATAACTTTTCTAAAATGCTGCTACTGTGCATATGATTATATGAGCAATCAAACTTAGTCATTGTTGTCAAGTTGTAATCAATGCTCAAGGGCAAGTGACAAGATATTGACATTCTTTATTGTGGTAAAAACTCCACTGTTGTTGGATTTTCTTTTAATAAATTGCTTGAGATGAGGAATTCAACAATTCATGCTTCTTCTGAAATGTCCAACTGTCATGATATAATATTATGGAAGCACATGTACTGCATTATTTTAAGAAATTGTTATGGTGCTGTGTGGATGGGAAGAAAAAAAAGATTGTTTTGGGTCATGTGGAAAGGGGCTGAGTCTCCGTTCACAAAGTAGGGAAATGGGATACAAGTCCAATTTTCTGCTAACAAGTGAGCCATATTACAACTATTTTGTGACAGTGTGAACGTTGCAATTCAGATTTTCCCACTCCGGACACAGGCATCGATAATAAGTGGTACCAAATGTATCTGATGTTTTTCCAATACATGTAACTGCCGTCTGAATAATTGCATGTATGGGACTGCCTTGTAATTGACGTGAGACTGAAGTCACACATCTGCGCAGGAGGAAGCGGCACCGCCAAAATATTAAAAGCATTATCTTTTTTCTCAATCTCCATCGTCTTTCCCTCATTATTTTGTCGGCTATTGCACAACCATTAGAAAAGGGTTTACTTCTGTAATTCACAGGTACTGTACATCATTCCGTCTTCTGTGCATGCGGGTCAGTTTGCAGTTGGATGGAGGTCGTGTTTAAAATGTAGCGTGAACGATCATGCAAAGAAATCCTACCTCGGCAAGGAATCAGAATTGAGCATCAAGACCTCACGACCTGTGGAGCTGGCTCGCAACTGTTATTGGCGCCTGAACCTTCTGGTACGTCAGGAATAAAACCCCAAAAGTCAAGAGTTGGTGGAAACGATCTGGAGCGGGTAGTTTCAGCAAACATCACACAATCGAAGGTAAATATTGCATCTGTTGGGGGACTATTTTCAGCTGTGGACTAACACGCATTTGGCAGCTCAGCAACTGCTGAAGCAGCAGTGTTTGTTCAGAACGTTTCAGACGGTGAAACAATGAGTCTGTTTGACGGGGTTCAGAGGAGGATGAAGCTCCAGTTCCTCGTTGGTTTTGAACTTTTCAAGAGATTAGTCGACAAAACAGAAGACACGGGGAAAAACACAGGTTTGCCTTGACACATATTCTGCAGCGTGAATACGTCTGCTCTAATTGACCTCCATCCTTTAAATCCTAGTAAAAATTCTTGTGGAAGCTGTGAATAATGACCCACACTTAATAAAACATCCACACAATCATGTGCATCAGTATACATCACTTTATTTATTTATCTCATGAAGGACATAGAATATGCCATTGCTCTGGGAAAACTTACGATATAAATACATTTACTGTTCAATTATACATTTTATTGACATACATTGAGAGTGAGAGGTCTTTTACTATAGATTTCTCTTTTTACTGCAACAGGAAATGACTCAGTCGTGGTTTAAAATGCTGTAAAGTCTGTTTAATGCGTCAATAATCTGCGATTTGTTGGGTCACAGGAAGCTGTGATACAGATTGCCTTATTGCCCCTCGGATTATTTTTAAAGATTAAAAAAGAAGTAGGTGTGTTACGTTTGCAGGAATTCAACATGGGTAGGAATTCAAGATATGCATTAACCAATCAAGTCCCTAATCTTACCAAAATGTCTATCCTCCTGTTTATACCTTTTTTGTTGTTGTTGTGAAATGACTGAATAGTCAGACCCCATTTACATGATGTTTCACGTGAAAACACATCGTCGTTGTGTTTTTGCTTCAGTAAAATTTACACAGCAAGGTTTTAAAAAGATGTCCGTTTGCATTTAAATGGCAGAAACCCTGAAAACAATGTGGTGACCGTGTTGGGCCATTATTTGGCGCTGTTTGTCTTTATAATGAAAATACACTCACAGAGAACAACACAACTATGAAAATTATCAAAGTGAGTAAACAAACAAGTAGGATTGTTTTTACCAAATATGGCAATTAAAGAGTTAAACTAACATTTCCCAACATCCTCATTGTGTTTTAAAAAATCAATATTTATATATTTTCTCTATATTTTGTATATATATTGTTCTGTTGAGGTTATTAAGAAACTTGTAGACACTGTGGAGAAGAGAGACAGCTGAGGTCAAACGCAGACCAAACCAAGGTCACTCCACACGGTTTAAGGATTTAATTACTATAGTGAGCGTCTACAAGGCTGTAAATCTGCCTTTATTTAAAAAAAAAAAAAAAAAAGAGGTTAGTCATTGCTGACATTTGGCACCTGGCAGTTTTAATTAGCCTGTTTTTACCTCTTGACCCGCCGCGTGCTGCTTTTCTGGCCGGACTGCAGCGACTCATCAGCTCAGAGATCACGGAAAGTTCAGCGCTAACTTCAGGCTCCTGCATGGCTGAAAAACAGCTATTTCAGTGCGTCTGGATTTTTAATATATAATATTCTTCCTGTGCTCTTGTTTCTCTGGAAGTTCAAGGTGCTGGAGCCGAGAAAGGAAAGCTGCTTTAGTGGATTTGTTGTGGACCAGCAGAGGACGGCGAAGCCAGCTGGACACCATTGGACAAATCATCATGGTTTCTTTTTACACATACAAAAACTTCAAACTTATGTATGTTTGAGGATATTTTATTTTGTGCATGAGCTCAGTTTGAAGAGTCTGCCTGTGTCTTAAACTAGCAAGCACTAACCCTAAAAACTGTTGTTTTTGGATGTAATGAGTCACATACATGTAAAATATATAGTTTGATACGTGAGAAATTCAAAGTGGTACCAAAATGTGGCAAAGTGGTCATTTTGTAGATTCCGCCTGACCAGTCTGCACTAAAACCTCTCTAATGCTGCTCTGCATCACATTTAAAATTGGCAGAGGTTAAGGTTACATATTTTTCTATTGTTTTTTGACGTTATGACAAGTATAAAGCAGAGCTGTCATGCAACATTATAAATGTTCAAATTCTAAATATTTAACACAATTTGACTCTCTCTCCCAAACCAGATATGGTTTTAAAATCATGCTCAACATTAGATAAGTAGATAAATTGAGAAAACAAATCTGCTTCAAACGCTTCATGAAGAAAGAACTTTGTGTTTTTGGGTTATTTCACATCATATTTGATGTTTTACCTCGTGCACTGGTTTCATAGTTCAGGTTAGATGTCGTTTGATTGTCAAATACACACACAGTGTATCTGGAAAGTCTTACTCAGGTCACTACTTTTTTAAATTGGCACTATATTATAACCAGCATTAAATGTCAGAAAACGGATGTATAATGTTTTATAGAACTTCAGGGAGACATTTTTCTGATATAATATGAAAGTTTAAATATCTACGACAATATCAAAGTTGAATTTTAGTTAAATCTCAGAGGCTCAAGGTTAATGCTGAAAAATAAAACGACTATTCCAAAAAAGCCTGTGAAACTTAATAAAGACGCCTTTCAATCATAATTCTGTGAATGATTACCTTCATTTCACAAACAGTGACTCGAGGATCCTTCAGTACGAGAGTGGAAATGTATTAGCGGGGCTCCACATTGTTCGCTTTCATTCGCCGTGTGAGAGAAATCACACGGCGAATCACCCAAGCTTGTGGAAAAAAAAAAAAAAATTAATTTGGAGCTCTGTCTGCTGATCGCCTGTGACTTTCTCTGAGTTTAATCCCTCTTCTTTGCCTCTGCCTCTCATTTAAATTACAACACAAAACCGAAACTGAAGTGCCTGGAAACAACTGTCAACAAACTTTATGATACTGTTTGAAAAAAAAAAAAATGTTTTAATGAGGACAGGTGTGTCAAACTACCAGAAAACTGACTTCCTCCTGTAAAACGTGGTGTTTCACAAACTTTCAGTGCAGATTGATAAGTAAAAGAAATGACAAACGTTGTGCACTTCATGCTCACACCGACATTTTCAACATGAAAACAAAACGCAGAGATTTACTGATCAGCCACATCATTATAACCACCACCGCCTCACACTGTTTTACTGGTAACAAGAAGGGAAAAAAGGCTTTAGGAAGTCAAAAACAAATCTAGAAGTCATGATGCTGAATGTACAATAACCAGTCCCCCTGAAGGGAGAAGACCTTCCAGCAACTGAGAAGTTGACTCATCTTGGCAGGACAGTCAGACTTGATGGCGGAGCAGCGACATCAAGAATCACCTCAGCAAGGCCGGAAGCGCCTTCAGAATGATGAACGACATTTGGACGTCATCTCAGTACGGCACAGCAGCACCCACTAGTGGTCCAACATGCTATCTACATTGGTTTTGCCATTTCCACGGACATTGTCTTCAAAACGTTGCTGTGTGAACGCAAAAATTTTCTGAAAGGAAAATTTAAAAAAGGATGCGTTTTCACTTGAAATGTTGCGTAAGCCTCAAATCAATAAATCAATCTGCACAGACGACATAAAAGAAAGCTGAAAAACTCCCTTCACTCTCCCTTTTTTGATCAGTTGATCACCTTCAAGAAAAGATGAAAAAGCCAGTGCTGGCAAGTTTTCAACAATCTCTAAAATTAAATCAACAAACATGCAAATTAATCTAATAAATTCAACTTAAACTTTTGAATGTGTGTCAACATCCATGAACAGCAGATTCTCCTCTGAGGATAATTAAATAAAATCAATAGATCAAGAAACTAAACTGTCTTCAGTCACCAAGTTCAGACATACTTTAATCCTCAAATGCATGAAATTATGAAGCTAAATGAGGTGAACAAACCCGGAACATATAACCTGTAAAGAATGACTTCAAAACTTTCAATTAAGCATTGTGGATATTATTCAAGTTTGTGGAGCATCAGATTGAATAATTTCTAATTAGTCATTAAATACAAAATTGTCCCATTAAGCCTTATTAAAAACCACTTTATATCTATTAGCCAATAGATTTTATTAATTCTGTTTCATTTTTGAAAATAATATAATTTGTCATGTTCTCATGACCATCATTAAAAATAATTAATTTCTTAATTACAGGACTCCACATTGAATGCTTATCATGTCTTATTAAAAAAAACACACAAAAAAAAAAAACTATTGCCAATAGGCCAGTGATGCTATTTGTGCTTTTCCACTAAAATGATTTTTAAATCAGCTTCAGATTTATCAATAAGTAGGCATTCTACATAATTTCTCAATTTTGTGGCTCAGCATTCAAATTGAACAGTCAAAACATGACAACGTGTTGCCTTCTTTTCAGCAAATTGACATTTTAACGAATAAAAACATAAATATTCAAAAGATTTCACTCAAACGAATTTGGGAAAATATTATTATATCCTTAATGATTTGAAATTGTCTTTTTTTCCAGTTTTTAACAAATCATATTAGAGAAAATTGGTAAATTTGTAAAGAGTGAGAGTTCATGATTAAACATCTCACAGGGGGAAAAAAAAAAGTGCCTGAATGGCCACGAATGCCCATTATGATGCCTGAAGGAAAGGTCCTGAACGTTGGGGATCCTTTGTATGGAAATGACTTTATCATGACTTTGTTACTTTGATGCTTCATCAGCCTCATTAATTTATGCTTTGCTTTGACATGAACTTTTACAATCAGCGACTCAGTCAAACATTTACCACGGCTGCTATGCAAGGACGCCCGTCACTGTGACAAAAGATTTAACATCTTAATAAAGCTTTTCCTTGAAAGAACTTATGGATGTTTGATGACTTTTCTTTTCTTGAATGACTGTTGATGCATACTGACCTCTACAGACTAAACAAACCACAAGATTTCTTGATCTCCAGATGAACCAGACCAGCATTTAAATGTATCTCTGTTTAGTCCTAACTTCCACATAAAAACAGTTACATTTCATGGCGTGTTTGCTGTTTACTGTCAACTGTTGCCTCAACAAAAATGGCTGTCGAGCTGCTAACTCCCAGGATGTTCTTCAGCTTTTTATCTCACTCCACTGAGCTCTGGTGACATGTCATCTCCCTCAAAACTCACCCCCTCCACCAAATCAATGACAACATGTCAATGGGAAACTTTTCTGAAATGAAAACGTAAATCAATGCGTTTTCCCTTAAAACGTGAAAACTGAGTCTGTGAGAATTTGTAAAAAAAAATCTACTGCAACCTCAGACAAGTAGGTTTATGCGCGTTTTGTTTTGTGTCTTCCTGAAGATCTATGAAAAACAACGTGAGTGACATCACATTCACATGCATGAGACTGTTTGCACAAGAACTATCTGCTGGAATCTTTTCTGTGCTCATCTGCTTGGATTCACGATGGCGAGCGCAAAAACTAGTAGTTGGTCCAGTTGCAGGAGGAAGTTGTCAAAAATATTGGATGAAAAAAAATTCAAAATAGGAAAGATTGTGCGGTATAGTCAGCATATGAAAGTCGTGGTTATCCAACTGAGGAAATGTGTATTACCACAATAACAGCAGCGTTCATTAATCACATTGTGATTCTATTTGCATAAACTCCTTCCAGTGATACAAAGAATCTGGAATAAATGTCTAATATTCTATATTCCTGAAGGTAAAGCCAGTAAATCATAGTGTTCATTCTTATCCGTCAAATGCCATCCCCAGTGTAATGCATTAGCAGATCAACTTCCACACAGCTTAAAACTTCATTTTTGTTTCTGTCAGTAATCAATAGAAATGAATGCATTAAATTCATTCATATAAAGCAGCTTAAAAATCAACTGCTTTTGTACAGATTTAATAAATAAAGGCAAATGTCACTTCAACTCTGTGTCTTTATCTAATTTTTCATGTAAGCATCCAGCTTCTTATTCACAAATCTCATTAGCCTCGGAACAGTTTCATCTTTCAGTCCAAATTTTTAGTTGAACCTACATAAAAATGAGCCGACGTAGCTCAAACAAAAATAAAAAATAAAAAAAACCTCAGGAAACGTTAAGTTAGCTCTTAAAGCTTTTTGCAATGTCCGGCCCCTCTGCCGAGAGAAGTTATGGGAAAGTTGTGTTTTAGCTGCACAGTGAATTTCTGGACATATTCTGATGCCGAAAACACTGATGGTTGAGAATGTAGCAGTGGAACGCTCACTGTACACGAAAAGAGGGAATCCAGATTCTTTGGGTCATCCATTGAGCTTCCTTTAGATTTTCTCCACATGGCTGCTGTCTCTCCGGGGTCTCACAACACTCTCTCTTCTCTGATCTTTACTAGTGCTCTTTTGGCCCACATCATTACTGCCTCCTGGCTGCCAGAATCACTCCCCCATTAACAATGTGCTGTATTCCCGTCACGTTGTATGCGTTCCCGACCAAGGAGGATAACTGCAATTTAAGGCCGAGGCTCTCACCCTGCAGCTTGTGCGCACACACACACACACACACACACACACACGCGCCTCTCTGCAGCTGCTGCTGTCGAGACATCGTCGGCAGTTTGGGATCACGATTTGCTGGGTGCAAATGTGGTGTACAAAATACCTCTGTGATCTCCAGCCGGGTGCCACAGAGAGCAATGTGTGCCGGGTTTTCATTAGAACTGGCTTGTACCTGCTGATTTGGCTGGTTGGGTGTGTGATAATTATGGAGAGTCTTTATTTGAAAAGCTATGGGCGAGACCACACTAAATTAAATTATGGGTTGTTGTAAT
>OMNM01023689.1:20444-41177 GCA_900302745.1 Parablennius parvicornis | reverse complement strand
CTTCAGACTCGGAGGAGGTGAGCTGCTGGTTTCTTGTGTTTAGTGAGCGGATGTTTGGCTGATTGTTCGGCGCTCTCATGTGTTCATCTGTCAGAGTGACATCTCTGTGTGTGTTGTCAGGCTGTTACCCCTGCCCCGGCCCCAGCCTCAATCCTATTGCTCTGGGAAGCCGCTGGTTAGCCTACGCTGAGAACAAGGTAACACACACACACATACACACACACACACACACACCCTTATCAGAACAGCGACATATTTACCATCCAAAAAATGCATTTGATCTATTTTCTGCCTCTTTAATCTGTTTGGATAAACGACTCATTCCAAGAAGAGCTCTTCACAGATGATAACATTTTGAAAATCAACAGATGTACACAACTTTTTTTTTCTCCCTAATGGGATTTTTAAATATTTAGAAAAACCCGAATGTTCTTTTGTGCATTCAGCAATACATTTAATGTCGTTTTGGTGCAGGTCCATTGAAGTAATTGACAGATGGGGCCTCTGTTCTTGAGGCTCTTGAAGGATTTTCAGACGATATCATTTATTTTGAGCGGTGAATGTTTCCCCGGAACCGGGCTTTAAAAGTGAGATTGTATTGAATAAAGTGTGCAGCCTTTGCTGGTCAGCAATGCCACTGTCTTTCCCTGTTTCCCTCCACCCAGAGCTCCTTTGTCTTCATCTTTTTGCATCTGTTGTGTCTGTACTTCGTCCTGCAGCTGATCAGATGTCACCAGTCTCGTGGAGGAGCTTGTGGAGATAATGCCCAGTCGTACACAGCGACCGTCATCAATGCAGCCAAAGTAAGCTCATCTCTAAAGGCGGAGTCATTCATTAAGAACGATATACCACAAATTATGGTGGCACAATTCTCATAAAAATTCATTTCTGCATCTTTTTCTCACTATAAACCTCTGGATTTATTAAAACCCCGGGTCCCCTGTGATTTAAAGTTTCTCTCCAGCTGGTGATTAAACCGATTCAACATTTTGTTACCGTGCTTCATTAACACATTCTGCAAAATTGACTTCCTGAAGGTTTTCCAACAGTAATAATTGTCCTCATACCAGGAGTGAAGGAGGTCTGTCCTCTCTCTGCCTGGCCTGTCTTCATTGTTTCTATTATTCATCCTATTACAGCGAATTTTCAATGAACACAACAGCTCACCAGCAGAAAAAATCTAACTCAACACAAATAAAAACACAAAACAAACATTTTCTGCCACAAAACAACATGTACAAGGAAAAAATGATGTTTTTTTTTTTTTTTTTTACTTTTAAGGGCACATCGAGGCGTTTATGCATCTTCAAACAGGTTTGTGGAAAGAGGCAGAAATACAGCTGTAGTGCTGAATGAAAGAACAATTCCTCCCTTTTCAATAAAGACAGTTTTTGAACAAAGATCCAGAATATACATGGTTGGATGTGATATTTCTCACCAAGCTGGGGTTTCAACATTTTCTTTCATCAGGGCACTTTTTAATTAATAGACACAGTGGAATGTTTTATCGTGAAAATTATGAAATTTAAAAGCATTTTTGCTGCAAGACAGTAAACTGAAGTTGTTGTGCTGCTCGGCTGCAGGTCGTCGTCTTGTCACTCGGCCGAGCACGAGAGAAGACCGGCTTTGTTTTATGTCTGCGATGAAACTTCTTTTTCTCTTTTTTTATTTTGCTTTGCAACATACAAGACGAGAGACAGAAACAAGCCTCTGGACGTCCTCCTGGGGGTCAACACGCATTTATATGGTTATTTTAACAGAGGAATTTTATTTAGAAGGAGTTTTGGACTTTTATTTTAGAAGTCCCCCCCCCCTTCCTTTTAGCCAGCTAAGTTCTAATGTAGCCAACCCCTAAATATGAATATAATAAATATAAATGTGTAATGTTTCAGGTGTCTCCGTGGTGGCCGTGGCACTGTGGGGGTACGTTTTGTTCATTTTCTGAAATTTTTCACCCGTCCTGATGAGCGTGGCAAATTTGGTGATTTTTTGAGCGTGTTTAGGGGGTGAAATGTGGGTTTTGAATGAGAGAAGGCGGCCTGGGGGATTCGGTGTTCACAAGTTTGACGGCCAATAAAATGGAAACCACGGTAACAATTAAAAGTCTGTGTGGCAGTTTTGAGCAGAAGGGTCTCCTCTGTCATTTCATTGTGTTTTGAAGCCGGTGCGATATTCGTCCTTAGAGGACATAGCGTTTGTTTGAAGGCCTTTTTGGGCGAAAATCTTATCTTACTTGAAAGGCCAATTGCAGACTTCCTGTTGGATTTAGGTCAGAGGCGTCAATACGTGATTTGTAGGTCTCGATAAGACGGACAGATGAGTTTTGGTTTGATCTCTCTACAACATTCCTACAGGCCGTGGTGGCCGTTTAGTGTTTCTAGGTGGCGCTAGAGAGCACATTTGACACTCTGGGGGTTAATTTTTACATGCTCTGAAATTACTCACAGGTCCTGATGAGCATGTTTAAGGGGTCAAATTTGGGTTTGAGTCCCTGGCGCGCTGGAATAGAGACAGTCAAGAATAATAAAAAACAGCAAAAACAATAGGGTCCTGGTACTCCAGGTAGCTCAAGGTCCCTAAAAAAACAAGGGTGGCCACCTGAAATCCAACATGGCTGCATTTTTTTCACAATGGCAGCCATAATCAATAGCAAAATATGACTTTCTGCTGTAAAAATGCACAGACTTGCGCAATATGGATGATTGTGGTACTGAATCGGGTAGAATCACCATGACAAACCTGCCATTCATGACCTGAGGCTTCTGATGTCTTCACCAAACTCAGCCAGTCCCCACCAACAGTTGATGATGATGATCTGGAGACCCTGGAGAGGTTCGTGGTGACGATGGAGGACAGGTCCGGTACCGCTGCAGGCGGGGACGAAGCCAAATTAGACGTGACTCAAAATAGAGTTGGAGTTTTGGATTCCCTCAGCTTGAAAAGCTACTTTCTACTCTGAGATCATTGAAATCCTTTACTGCAGTGAGAAACTCTTATAAAAGAGGAAGGTGAGAACGATGGCCATCATGGTAAATTGCAGTGATCATGGATTTCAGGTGGTCAGCATATTTTAAAAAAAAGCTTGTCCCTATGCAGTAATTGTGCCAATTGTGGTGCTTGGATCACATTTTGAGCGATTGTTTAACTGATCTGCTGCACTACAGTACCACGCCGTCCTGATCAGGATGAGCAGTATAGAAGTCTAGATATACACTATACATATGTACATATATGTTAAAAGATGTTCATTCCACTCATTGTATCAGCCTTTATTCCTGGAAGCAGCACATAAAAGAAGTTTACAGTGACAAAATGTATTAAAATGTTCTTAAAACAAATAAATGGCAGAGAAGACCAGTACATCAAAACAATAAGGTACAGTCCAGAGTCAGAGCACATGAAAGATAAAACTATAAAAGCCACCGAGTAGTTTAAAATAAATGACCTAAAACCAGACGAAGGTGGGTTTTAGTTTCCGGGTGCTGTAAAGTAAACTCTGCCAGTGAGACGCTCTGAGGTTAAAGTCTCTCTGGAAAGCAGAACATGAACGTGGAGCAGAACCGTTCTGCACAGACGGTCGGAACTGTGAGTGTTTGGTCTTTAGATGGCAGACTGCAGTTATTTCTGGATTTCTGGATCATGTGACCACCGAGGTCGGGAGGCAGCAAACCAAGAATCACCAGAGATAAAATCAAGCCAGTGAACGTGAGTAAAGACGGAGCCGCCACCCAACGCCTGCGTACGGGAGCTCTGCCATGACGGTCACTGCACCATAGTCAACAGTCCAGTGAGGGAAGTCCAGAGAGGTGACCTGCAGGACAACA
Source organism: Parablennius parvicornis (assembly GCA_900302745.1). Classification (NCBI taxonomy): domain Eukaryota; kingdom Metazoa; phylum Chordata; class Actinopteri; order Blenniiformes; family Blenniidae; genus Parablennius; species Parablennius parvicornis. The sequence goes on along the minus strand of OMNM01023689.1, from coordinate 37,353 downwards.
GCAAAATATCCAAGTATGAAACGACAGCTGAGATTCACTGAGCAGCTAAAAGGACACACACACACACACACACACACACACGAATCTTCTAACTTTGTTTCCGGGTGGATTTGTGATACTACTCCGGGTTTTTCTTCTGGTTCCTGAAGTCGCCATTATGGATACAATCCAGATGTGATGGTGAAGAGAACTGAAGCTTTGAATCCAGTTGGTGGCATTAGACCGCCGCCGGCTGACGCCCACACATCAGACGGACGTTGAGAGCGAGTTGTCTGGTCGGAGGAGAAGAGCCTGTTAAGATCAGAAACCTTCTGCTTTCCTTGTTCTTCCAGAAAAGTTACAGCCAATAAAAGCATGAGAAAACCTGGAGCGTCACTCGGAGGAGCACAGGCCTTCGCAGACGCCACATTTGTTTGCGGAACTAAGTTAGCATTGCTAGTATATTAGCTGCTAGCTCCCGACCGGCTTGTGCAAAGATGAGACTGATATCTGGATTTTGAAGGGTTAACGGGCTTCGTGTCACCAGATTCTACTTCCACATGTAAAAACATGCAGTTTCTAGCGTCTCTGCTTCTCCGAAACTCGCCCGTAAAGAGATATTGCTGCTCTCCGTGGCATCGTGGACGGCCGAGAATGGTGCGTAAAGCCGCTCTGTGTGTCTCTCTCTCTCTGACCGCCCACACACACACACACACACACACACACACACACACACACACACACACACAGTGTGTAACGCTGCTCTGTGTGTCTCTCTCGCTCTCCATCTGTACGCCTGGTCGCGCGTGTGCACTCTCTCACAAACACACGCGCACACACACACACACACACACACACACACACACACACACACACACACACACACACACACACACGTAGTGCACAATAAGCAATACCAGTTTAAAAGCAGAGTAATTTCTGTTGGAAAAATGTGCCGAGGGGATTTTATTTGGAAATGGAATAAACAAACAAACCGAACAGTTTACAGCCGTGTGGGCACAGTAAGATTAATGGCTTCTTCAGAACACAAAACAATTGATTATAATGGAAGAATGGGAACTGGATGACGTTATCAATGCCAGAGAGGGACTGAGAGATTATGCGTAATGTGTTGGTAATGCTAAAAGAGAATGTGATTATGAAACAATTGAGTGAAAGATGAAACAAGTGAAATACGTTGAAGTGGACAGACGGCTTGTGTGTGTCAGAGGCTCTCTGATTCTCAAGATTCCCAAACAAAGCTGTGCACTTTTGAGTGCAGCACCCGTTCTGGTGTGTCCCTGCTCCTTCCTGTCTGTTCTGTCCTCTCCGATCTCTGCAGGAGGAGCAGGAGTCGATAAGCAGGCCGGCCACTGTAGCAGATGTGACAAGGCTGTGCAGTCCGATAAGTCTCCAGGGTTTGCTATGGAGAGATTGTAGGACAAAAACTAGACACGCTGAGGGAATATCTCCAATGACAGCTCGCTGCTGTGGAGGAATACATCTATTAGCTGCAAGCTGCAACTGCAAGAATGAGGGAGAAATGCAAAACCCACAACAAAATGTCCTTTAAATCAGCCCCATGGGAGAATGAAACTGGGCTACAGCTGTAACGAGCTCTGGAAACCCATTTATAAGCAAAATACACACATGTGCAGTGAGATCGACACACATGAACACACATATATTCATCCGCCTGTGATTTATGGACAAACAGCAAAATCCTTGAAATTATGCAACACAGACTATCTGTCATTTAGTTCTGTCAGATATTATGTCAGATCATAAAAACATTCCACATACGCATTGTTTGAATAATAATCTATATCATAATCATAAACTTTTGATAGTTTGTGAATCTGATTGTTGTTTGTGACTCTGATAGAGTCTCATTGCTTTGCTCATTAAGACGGATCTTAAGAGAAAAGCTGTTTCCCCTGACTCTGCAGGCTTTTCATTATTACATACCGGGAGTTTTCCCCCAGGGGAAAGATCTGGAGAATTGCCGTAAGCCATGAAAATAGAAGCCGGCAAACTGAAACACATCCTTTGTTATGAAAAACTCTATCACCTTCAGCTACTCAATTTCTGAGCACAAGTTCATATTTATGACTGAAAAATTCAGAGGTGCTCTTCTTGCACAGATGGCTCTGTGAGCGGCAACTGGATTTCAGACGCACTGATTAGAGGGACTTTATAGGAAAACATTACTGTGTGCTTGGCAGCTGTTAAAACAGAATGCAAGTCTAAGCCATGTAAATCTACCTTATCACATAATAACCAAACTAATATATTCTGTAACGATGGAGACAAAGTGAAAGTTGATGATGGCACACCTCCGGGTCCCAGTGTGACTGTTTCAGCACATTAACGTCCCTGTTTACTGATGTAATCCCACTTCCTACCCTTCAGCTGAAGATTATTGGCTCACTTCAGGACAGTAATGAGTTGCTGTGGATATAATTACAGTCAAACAGATAGGGAGGAATAAAAAGTGTATATTGAAGCCATTTTTATATTTGTTTCACATCTCACATTCTTCCTTGAAACAGGTGATCGTCCTTTTTGATAGCAGTGATAAAAACCATATGTAAGTCAACAATTATGCACTGTTTCTTATGAGATTTATTACAAAACTATGAAAGTATACAACTTTCCCTCACACTCTAAAAGTTTAAGCCTATAATTAAGATTGAATGGTTTTCCAGTCTGGAGAACCAATTACTCTCAATTACATGCACAGTGGACTCACTGTAATTGGGCCCGACAGGCATCGACATGGTCCTCAGTTTGTCAGCCATGTCTAACAGCATTTATTAGTGTCTTGTTGACTTTTGTCTCTCAGTGTTACCTTTATGTCACTGGATGTGCAAGGTAAGTGAAACTGTCAGTTGTAGAGAATCTATTTGTGGTTGTTTACCTGCAGTAAAATCCACCCCAGAGCTCCAAGCTTGCTCTCATCTGCGTGTCTGTGTCCTGCTTTCATTGTTCTCTGGGCCTAAGCTGCTCCGGCTGCTGCGGTGGGACACAGGAAAAGAAGAAGATGCCCTTTGGAAACTATCTTGACTCGTGGAGCTGTGTAAATGTTAGGTTTGGTTGGAAATACTTTGACCTTGTGTCTTGCCTGCTTCTTCCCTCTTTTTTCAGTGGTTGGAAACAGAAAGTAATGAATTGGACATGTCTGTTACTTGGACACTCTCTGTCCTGTCTTGTGTTGTGGGTTGAAGTTTTGTGTGATAAACTTTGGTCGTATTTAAAAATTAATCGATTTTCTGTTTAAGTGTTGCAGTTTTGTCACAGTTGACAACATTCATATGTTTGACTTTATTCCAGTCAGGTCATGAAGTCATTGGTCATGTCATGGTAGGATTTCCAAAGCCTGATTATTGAAAAGAGATAGTTCAACATAATTAACCCTTCATAGGACACTCAGTGAAATTCTTGGAAATTTCCACCATCGAGTTTGTTTTCTCCAGGGATGCCCAGATACCACTTTTTTAAAGTACAAGTTGAGTACTACAAATACAAGTCCCTATTAAATGCCATTAGGTCTAATTCATACTCCATACACAAACGATAGACGAAGGCTATGCTTTGTCATGGATCACCTCTGTAGCCTCTGCGTCCAGGCTACACACTGAGCTCTGTGTACTGGAGACTGGAGACCGAGGGACCGAGTTAATGAGTGTACCAGTCAGACTGTCATCATGTGTAGCATCGCTGGTGTGTGAGCAATAAATCTCTTTAGCATGTAGCATCTAGCAGGTAGTATGTAGCATGTAGCACGGCTCAGCGCTACTGGATCCACTGAGCAGTTAAACTACTGAGCGACGTCGTTCTGACTCTGCTGGTCCAAATGTCTCTGGTGATGAAGCTGCTGGTGATGAAGTTGCTGGTGATGAAGTTGCTGGTGATGAAGCTGCTGGTGATGAAGTTGCTGGTGATGAAGTTGCTGGTGATGAAGTTGCTGGTGTTGTACGAACTATGTTTCTCCTCCTCTGGATAATCTGGCAGAACATAATTTACTGTCTTTTGTCTACCTGCTGCTAATGCTGCTGTCACCTGACACTCGCCAGGTCACATGGGGGAGTAGTAGTAGTACGGAGTAGTACGTGCTGGTATCGGTATCGGTGCATTCCCACTTATTTCACTTTTGAGACTGAAATCAATCTGTTTATTTGGGCGGCTGTGGCTGTTCTAATGGACCCACAGCGCGGGTCGTCTGTCAATTGGAGGGTTGCAGGTTTGACTCTCTCACCGTCCACATGTCAAAGTGTCCTTGAGCAAGACACTGAATCCCAATTTGCTCCCAATGGATGGACTCGCTGCGTTGCATGGCAGCTGCCTCCACTCGTTTGTGAATGTGTGTGTGTGTGTGAATGGGTGAATGTGATTAACAATGTAAAGCGCTCTGCTGCTGGTCAAGAGGTGGAAAATCAGTAAAATCCACGTACCGACCTTATCTAATTAGATTTGAGCCCAAATCTTCAAAATGCTTAATATTGTATTATGGGGCTAGAAAAGGAGTTTTCCTGTAATATTGTAATTATTTTACAACATTATAAGGTTTATGGTTTGGACTTGATCAATTTGAATAACATTGAAAGAATGAGTTCTAAAAGTTCCGACTGTTTATTTATCTACATACAGTTTATGGTATTTTTGTACTGTTGCATTTTTAGTCTTCTGTTCTCTATAATCTGTAATCTTTTCCTCCAACCATCAGTACAAAACAATTTATAATCATTAAACATATTAACATCACATTTAAATTCTTGTTAAATCTTTTTACATTATTGACCAGTTATTACATCTTTTTATTTTTCAAATTACATTTCAGACCCACACTTTTGTTACATTATCAACCAGTTATTACATTTCGAGTTTCATTATGTTATATTATATAACACTTTGTGTCATTGTTATGTTTTGCCTTGTTTTGACATATCGGACTCTAACATGCCTGAATTAAATGATTATGGGAAAATGCTCTCTCTGTATAGATCAACCAAATAATAGCTCTTCTGAAATCTTAATGGTCAAATAGATAATTGAAATGTACAGATTGGAAATAGGGTTTTTCCTCTAGTTCTTTTAGAAAGTAAAACTCGTTCTTTACCGTTATGTGGGCCGATTGGCTGCAGGTTCTCAGGTCTGAGAGACAAAACCATCCCAATAACAGGATTCAAAACCACGTGCAATGCTCGTGACGTCCAACGGTTGTACAAATGAGTTGTAGTACTTACAGCATAGATATTTGTTGTGCTAGCTACAAAGCTTTCCCCCCCAAAGCAGTTCTTTCAATTAACTTGAAATAAAAGCTTCTGTAATCACATACTGTACATTAAACATCACTTTACTAAAGTACCAGTGTTTCCAATGATTATTGGGGAGATATTTAAGGCTAATCATCCACACGTCAAGTCACTTCATGTGCAGGCAACGTCAAGGGAGGTAAAATAACACTTCATTGTTACATTTTTGTTTCATCAAAGGAAAATATGGTTTGGCAAGAATTATTTCATTATAGTGTATTTTGTTTGATATTGGAGAGCTTTTTATTGTATTCCAACTCCAAATTGTCGCTGAGCAGAAATATTAGAAGTTGACTGTTATTTCTTTAGAGGGGATAACATAATAGTTTTGGCCACGCTGTCAGGCTTCAAAGGGGAAAGTCTTGAAACGAGCAGAGGAGACGTTCGCTCCTGAATCTGTGCTGCATCGAGGCGTCCTGGACCATCCAGCCAAGTTTAGCCTGAGCGAGGCCCTCGGTGCACGCTCCACCTGACCCAGTTAAATTAAGTCTAAGGGGAGACATAGCCCACTTTGGTCTACACCAGACCACCAGCCAAGCCTGGACCTGCTGGTCCGGCACCTGACTACGCTTCCTGCCACAGTCATTTTTCCCAGGGATTTTCTTCCTTTCACTTAATGTGCAGACACACAAGCAACACACACATCAGGTGAGCAGTGTGTGAACCAAACTGTGGCCCTTTTCTTTAAGCTAAAATAAAGGAAATAGAGGCCCTTAGTGAGCTGTTAGAAGAGTTTGAGCTGGAAAAAGGTGGATAATAAATGTGAAATGTAGACCTGAAGATATTTATTTTAATCAGCCACTTACTAACTGATTAGCCGGGCTATCAGTTTTCTGTTTGATTAGCTATGCAATTTAAAAAGCATCTGTTTGTGGAGGATAGGAGCATTTTCCCTCCACTGAGGGTTCATAGAGAATGGATTTATTTCCAGAATTGTTATCATCCAGTAGAGCTAATCAAGGATCCTATGAATGTCAATCAGGCGTTTGCATTATGATTTTATCCGCCACAGATTAAATTACTGCCTGTCACTGTAAATCTCGACCGTATGATTAATAGAAAGCCCCTCGATGCATATCAAGTTTAATAAGCTTGTTGTCTTTCAGAGAACATAAACATTCCCCCCTTTATGCAGTGGGGTACCACTTATCATGCTCCAGCTCAGTCGTTTCCCCATAAGCTGTTACGTCAGAGCACCGCCCCCCCACACCGAAAGACTATTGTACCATTCATATAAAACCAGGTCCACTCTCCCCCCATGTTAGTGACTCATCCCATCCCTCTCATGTTGGAGTACGACTCAAGTGTTGCTCACAGTAACTTGTCACAGGCTGCTTGAAAGAGGCTGAAGGGTGGAGACCCAGTCAAAGAGAGCGATATAGAGGACAGAACTTGGCCGCTCCACTTTTGCGGGACGTAAAAGTGGGACAATCTGTTCCTTGGATGATCTCCAATTCTACTTTCCGGGGACCGATACACTGAAAATATATCTATACGCAGCTCTGTCCTACATAGGAAGAGAGAGAGAGAGAGAGAGAGAGAGAGAGAGAGAGAGAGAGATAGAAAGAGAAAAGCTGACGGTGATGGGTTTGCATGTTTGTGCCGGTGCATATGTTGTACATGTATGCGAGAGAGTTTCAGGACAAGTCAAGGTTTCAGTCATATGCAGAACCTCAGGTTACGGTTTACTGAGCCAAGTTCAGGCGAAAAAATGAGCCAATCATCCTCTAAAAATGAAGGAAAGCATAATTTATGGAGGCATGTCCAAGCTAGTGTTTGTGAAAAAAAAACAACAAAAAAAAACACCCTTGCTTTTCATGGGACGAGACTAAATGTTTTGGGAACATGCTTGATTTGACATGAGGCTTGCGTTCTCTGTTCCAAAGGCAGGGAATGAATGAATGAATGAACGAATGAATGAATGAATGAACGAATGAATGAATGAATGAATGAATGAATGAATGAATGAATGAATGAATGAACGAATGAATGAGTGACTGGTGGGTCGACTTCTGTGCTGAAGTTTTCCGTTTGTTAAAGCAGGAGGAGATGAACAGGTGTTGCTGATAACTTAAATATCAGCCTTTTCTTTCTTTTGTTTTTGCAGCGCTCCCAATAGAACCAGGACTTTGGTGACACTGAGCCCTGAGTGTACAATAGCAGGATTTTAAATTGAAGCAGCTGAATAGAATCCAGCCGCCATTTAGTGCATTATCCGCACGTGTGCTTTTCCACACTGTTGTTATGTGGAATTAGATTGAATAACTCCTTCTTGGCAGCTTGATTGTTAAACTCACCTGGTACACATATTAACATAGTTGGAAATCACCTCCATCCCCCTCGTATCACTTGCGGACCTCACAAAATAAAAAAATGATGTCCTGAAGGCTTTTGGATGGATCTTGGAGACGCTGATGGTGGATAGCTTGGCACACTGACTCAGCATGCTTACCTCCCTCAGCTGAGTGATCCCGTTGTGTGGATAACGCATGTGCACTTTTCCTACCAAAGTCCATGAAAGTGTTTGTTAGCTGAAATGTGTGTGTACGTAAAAGGGGATTATGTTTTCTTGTCCCACACTCATCACATTTATTTATTTATCCATTTATCTATTTATTTATCTATTTATTGATTCATTCATTCATTCATACATTTATTTATTTATTTGTTTGTTTGTTTGTTTATTTATTTGTTTATTTAACCGAGAAAATAAAACCCATTGAGATCAACATATCTTTTACAAGCGTGACCTGGACAAGAGGACCACAGCACACATCACATCAATTGATTTGAAACAAATAAAAGGGATTTATCAGAACACAGTATTTACAGTGAAATAGTGAAAATGTCCATAGGCAAAGTTTAAAAGATTAAATTCTGGATTTTAAGGCAAATAAGAATAAAGTGCAATAGAATTTTAAGACATAAAAACTATAGAAACTTTAAAAACATGAACACTGATTTATCAATCCTCACTCTTTGAAGAGTAATAATGAAGGGAAATGATTTCAAGTTACCAGTTTGGACACTTTAGTTTCTGTTTGAAGGTTGTTCCAGGCAGAGCAGTCAGAGAAACTAAAAGCTCGCTTTCCCAGTTCAGTCTGAACACGAGGAACATGTAAGTGAAGAATCTTTCATATCTTTGATGAGCTCTCCACCTATAGTTTATATATCTACACTGCTCCATGTCCTGGAGTAATAATGGAGAGAGATGAGAGTCAACACAGGCTTTAAATCTAGAGTGCCGTGTTGGTTTGGTGGTACCATGTCATCTCCTGAAACCCAAAGTCAATGCAGCCATCATCCAGAATATTCTACAAGACATTCACTTTCTGTTGCAGCCCGGCGCTTGGCTTCGGACCAGAAGTAGCACAACTATTCATAACCAGTTTGTGACCACTGGAATTACTGTTGTTAATTGCCCGGCCAAGCAACCTGAATTAACCTTTTGAAAGAAGAACAAAGTGTCAAGAATTGTTCAAAGGGAGGACTGCTGATGTCCTCAAAGCAAGCTGATGTTATAAAACCCATTCGACAGGCCAACAATCCAATCGCGCCAATCACTACGAGGACACTTGACTGTCAGTAAGAAGCATGGCTTTGAGCTACTCCCTTCCTGAGAAATCACAACAGGTAATTTGCGTGTTACAATTGGTACATGTTTAAGTGGATGCTCTTCCTTGCGTGGCCCTGTGCAGGTATAAGGGTGTAGCTCAGGGACGCAGTCAAAAGACTTTTAATTAAAGGTCAATTTCCCCAACCTTCAGACCAACCGCCGACTCAGCAAAATATATCGATTTGGGCTTGGCTTGAATCGACCTAGTATCAAGATCTAATACTTTTTTGGGGGTTTTTTGTAAGAGAACAATGTATTAATTTCTGGTAACTTTAACAAACCAAACTACAGTGAACTCAGTAAGAATTCAGAAAGTAATGATACATACTCCCTTATTTGTCTGTACACAGAATATCTGACTGTGACATAATGAGGCAAACAAAATGCAGTTTGGGCAGGAGTGAGCGGCTGCGGCTCAGTTGGCAGAGTGGATCATTTTCTAATTACAAGGTTGCTGGTTTGATCACCCATCATGCCACGCGCCAAAACCCTTCAAACCAAATTTACTGAGATCATAAATCCTCTCAGACATGTTCAATCGCATGCTCACATAGGTCACACTTTTGGTTTGCTGGAGTATTCAAATGTGAGTTTTTCATGCATCAGGCCTGTTTACACGAAAACAATATGCTGGAATCTGTATTACTGACATGTCAGTCTGCGTCACGATTGAGCTTCAACAAGCACACACTGAAATGTGACAGCGTGAATGGGATATGCATTCTCAAAGTTATGGGAGGTGATCAGTCAAAAAAAGTAAAAGTTTGAGATACAACAAAAGGAAAATATCTAATAATAAAGCTGGAAAATAAATGTTGTGGCGAGCCAGCAGAGGAAATGCCTCTCACCAACTTACCAGCAGCACTTGTGCTGACGGACGCAATCATAGACATTTATGATCGTTTTCATAATCTGTTAAAGTCCCAGGATATTGAACCATCTGCCAGATATCAGTAATAATCTACAGATAACGTGTGTTTTTATTTCACTTCTATTAGACGCACAAATGTGTCTGTTCAAAATCATGTTTTGACCAATTTTATATGCACAATCCTTACATAGATCAGGCCCCCTGTCTGGCAACTATTACCATGGTTGTGTAAGAGTAATGCTCTGAGACCGCTGAAGCATGGGAAGTGCTTGTCAGGTCCACACACAAAAGCACACACACAGCATACACACAATAAATGGGCAATAATAAAAGTAGCTGTCAAGTGACTTGTTTCCAAAAAATCTTTGTAAAGTAACTACTTCCTGAAGCTTTATTTCCTCCTCTTCGATACGCTTCCACTGATCCACGGGAAGGAGTGAGGCCGACTGCAGCACCAATACTTCACAATTAAGCTTCAGTTCCATATTTTCATTTGTATAATTGGTACAACTGCTTTGTCTTTGTATTAGATAGTCAAATGATATGCAGCAGGAAAATAATGTTCAACACTTCCTCAATGATTTTCACAGATGTTTCTAGCTTACCAGGAATACATCAGCATGTCATATTTGGTATTCCTCTTTCATGAACCGTATCTATTATAATATCACTGGCATCGCACTCAAATCTGTTTGAGTTTACATCAAAAGCGCATCATCACAGTGACGTAATTTCACGAGAAGTCCCATCGGGGATGATTATTGAGGCTTTTCCGTCAGGTCTGCGACACTATTTAGATAGCCCATTGAATTCCACATTGACTACGGAACAATCGAAACATGAGATGACTGCGTTGAGGTGCCAAGAGGGTCACACTGGCAGTTTGCAGCGTGGGAAGTTCGTTGGAGCTCAGTCGAGCCAAACACAGATAATCTCGCTTTAATATAAGTTTACACATCGCAGATCCTCTAAACTGGGAGGAAACCAGAACCGGCAAAGCCGAAAGATTCGTTTGTGATCCTGCGGCCACTGGATTACTCCAATCAACTTCTGATTTATGCAGATGTGCTGACGTTTTGAAACTGTCTGACCACCGCATGAACTCAAAGCAAAGAAAGAAAAAAAATAAAAGAGTGAGAAAGGATGAAAGAACAGATGATAACAGTTTCAGCAGCTGTGTTCTCAGATCTTGCCCTTATCCCCCAGTTGACCTCACAGTACTTATGAACCTATTTAAAATAGTCTTGGGCTGAAATAAACATCTAGAGGAAAGTGCAGATGCAGTGACTCTTTCACAGTGTAAATCCGTCCGTGCTGAGAAACAGGCAACGGCTCATTATTAACCCTCAGATTTGGCGTGCACACTGGGAGCCTACAGCTTCGGTGCAGTATGAGACTTCAAGTTTCTCTCCATTTGAAAAATTATGAGCAAATAGACATTTTTAACGTAACTTCAATTTTGTCTCTGAGGTGACAAATACAACTCTCAAATGCACTTAACAGTACATACATATCATTAGGGTTCAAAATTACCCATTTTTAGACTGAAAAGAAAAGTAAAGCTTAATATTTCAACCTGAAATCTGATCTGACCAAGTGAGTCAAAATACACTAAAATGTTAAAATGTTACCTTTATATTTATGTTCAATAGCTAGAAAGTCTTACACCGAAGCTGTTCCAGGTCAAATTTGGTTTATAGAATCACTAGTTTGTATTCAAATGAAGGGAATTGGTGCTCCGACAATTCTTAAGTCTGTCATTTTACGTTTTCTTGTCTGATAATTTGTATTTTTGTTGTTATATCAAGGCTTTCTGCAAAAATAAATACAATAAAATAGTTTGAATAAAATTGTGATTATTGTCATAATAAAGTTTACATAGAAATCAGCCAAAATGTGTCAGTAATCCCTTAATTGCGCACACTGATTACAGTCTTCTAAAGGAAAAGGTGCTTCAGAAATCATTTACTTTAACCAAAGCAATTTAACATAGAGCTACAACTCCCTCAACCAATCATCAGAATTTTATGAAAAAACCATTTACACTAAACACAGACATGCATACTGTTGAGAAAAGGAGAATATACATTTTCTCAGACAGATTATATAGAGAGTTTTCATCTCTTTGTTACTTTAGTTTAAATGTCTGCCATTTTGCTGAGTGAGCTCAATAAATGTTCATTTGTCACTTTGCGTATGATTAGGCCATGATGACAGCCGAAGCAGAATCCAACAACAACATAAATTGTTACCATTGGCATGTGTACGCTTGTCAGGTTTATAAGTCACAATGTAGCACGATAATTGTTTAAATTAAAACAAATTAAGCAAGATTCATAATCATTACAGGTTGACAACACAAACGATGCTGGATTTTCTTTCTAGTGAACAACTGGCGGAGCTGGTACAGGCCCACTTCAGGTTGGAGAGCTTGTCTTACATAAGACAAGTTCACCCGGGTTCAATTCACATTGCCAGCCGGATCACTTTAAGACATTATGTCACCTGGCAAACCACAAAACTTATGTCACAACTATCCCAGACTTGATTCACATTTTATTTGAATTCCTATCATCTGTTGAACAATGCAACTGCTTGAAACGAGTGAAATTAAAAAAAAAAAAAGGCCTATTGTGTTGTCATTTATTTGTAAATCTGTCTGTGTGTGTTGCATTAAGAGATAATTATCAATAGTTGGGATCTTTTAAATGCTGCAAAGCCACATCAGACCCTGGAAAACACCTGATAATTATGTATAAATTCTGTGATCAAACTGTTTTGAAGTGCTACCTGGAACAGAGCCAGATTCATTAACTTTTGTTCTGCTCTCACATAATAGTTGCATAATACTCTATTTTGCTTTTGTTTTCTGCTGTCATAGTTTTTTTATTCCTTATAGCGAGGTCTTGAAGTTTGAAATCATTGGATAATAAAAAAAAAAAAACCTCTTTCATTTAACACAATTTCAAATGAATGTTGCCACAATTAAGTAGCAGTCCATGAATTCCATACTCCTTATTTACCTTTTAATTTCTATTTAATAATGGCAGCTATTAAACTGTAATGTGTAAAGTAATCTATATCTCTTTGTCGATGCTTGCTTCTGTTTAACCGCATTTTAAGTTGATTATACTCCGTGGGTTATGTTATTATATTTTACATCTTGGGTTTCATGCTCTAGTGCAACTGAACAAAGCCTCCCATCATGTCATGAGAAATTTATTTTCTTAAGCAGTGTTCACACTTCACACTTTATAAAAGATTTTAATGTGTAAAAGACTCGATGACACTGATGACTGAGTCTGAGAGACACCTAAACTAATCACTACTGATTTAAGATGTCTGCACTGGCTGTGTGGTACTAAATGTGCAAAATACTGAAATGATACTAATTGAATCTTGCGCAATGTGATTTACAACATTTGAAAATATGCGACTTGTTATTGGTTGAGTCTGTTTTTAAGAAGTTTGAAAAGGAAGTATTTCCTCCGATCTCAGCATATTCCAGCAACATGGTCAGTTTTACTCAATTTATCCTGAACAAGATAAGCATGAGAAAAATCCAAATACCTTCCAATGAAAGCCAAAACCATAAAAAGATTAATAGACTTTTCAAAACCACAAAATTATTGTGATTACAGCAGTGGCGAGCCATGAGGGCCTCTTCTCTGCAGGCCCAGAAAAATATCTGAATCAGACTGATGTAAAATTATGTTCTGTTCATGAATTTTTACTAAATGATTCAAATTGGCCTGTCCACTTCCTCTGATAGCTTCTCACCCAAGCTGCTTTTATACGATCACATTTCAGCCATCACTTGTTACCAGGGTAAAGAAATCTGCCTGAGGCTGCAGGCTTCTGCTGCGTAAAATAAGTGTCGATCAAGCTGCTGCTTCAACCAATCAGATTTTGAGTAGGCGACTCAGGGCCTCCTGTTTTGTCAGCCTCCAATGGCTGAAGGAGAAAATAAAGAGATTTAGGTTGTAGATTTATTGTCAAAACCATTTTCAGGAGGTCGTTGAAGGCACCACAGTACTCTGAGTGCAAGTTACTTGCACTAACTACAATTTACTCCATGGCAGCATTCTAGATTTTATTATTTGCCACACAGACCAGATTTCAAGACCACGAAAACCTGACGTTTGTCACCCTCCTCGACCCGCAGAAGTTTCAAGAAAAGCTGCCACTTTTTTTATGCAGCAGCAGCAGATAGAAACTTCTTTTTTTTTTAATCCTCACTGATGGTATTTATTCTTGCTATAGAAGTATCTATCTGTGGTGCAACTGCTCTTTATACTGCATTTCTGCATAACAACATGGTTTGTACAGCCATTAAAAGTTATTGAAGGGTTGATTGATTCAGACCAAGCACTAGTGAAGGCCTCAGTCTGAACTGCACAGCCCGCCACTGGATCATAGAATACATCAAACAGCATAACTAAACCTCAAAAACCAGTGAGAAACTGGTAAACCTGTATGTCAGTAGCTTCTGATTTTTACATTTCAAGAATGCAACACAAGCTACAGTTTAGGTAAAGTTAAAAGCTGTGTGGCGTGGCTCCAGTTGGAAAATCTGAAACAGTGGCTCAGTTGATTTATAACAGCATGTACGACCACAGTTTTTCACTTTTAGTTTGTTTCGAGCCAGCTCAACTTGGATTAATCTTAGCTGAGAGTGTTTGGAGACGGACTGTCTTTTCCTAATGACAAGTGATTGAAGCATTAGCTCAGTCACTTCATTAAAAAAGTTCTGCTTCTGGGGAGGTTTGAGGTGTGTTTGGTGTAGGCGTCCTAACTCTTAAGTAGTAAACACACCCAAACACAGTCACTGTCTCGTTGGTTTAGCCCACTGAGAAATAAATCTCCTACCTAATCTGATACTAGAACATCATCCACTGTAAAATAAAGACCAGGGGTCTCCAACCCTCTCATATTTGGGTCTCATATTTGATTTTCAGCTCAGTGCGCCATCCAATCCCTCGATGATGAAGACAAACGATCAAGGAAACGGTATCATTTCCTTGTTTGTTTGTCTTCATCATTGAGCAATTGGATGAAGACAAACATGAAAATCATATAGTTTCCTGCAGTTTGTTTTCACGTTAACAAGGCCCAATCCATACAAATCAGAGTGCAATCTATTTGCATGAGCATGAAATTTAGCATGTTTTACAAAAAATATGGCCTCATCGTGGCTGAAACCAGTATGGCGGTCTACTTTACTAACAAACCCGGATCAAGTTGAGACTCTGTCAGCCAAATATGAAAGCTTTGCTCTCATATAGTTTGATAATCTGAAGGCTGACCACAGGATTGAAGCAGAAATTGCAGGCGTTCATTAACAAGAGCCTGTGTAACATCCTGTGGATTTCGTGTCCAAAAAGAACCTGTAATGAGGAACCTTGTAAACAAACAGGGCAGCGGTTGATAGAGGCGATAAAACCAGTGTGGGTTTGGATTGGCCACATAATAAGAAGGCCAGATGGACACGTGACCAAGTAGGACCTTGAGTGGAACCCCCAGGAGAAGCGAAAGAGTGGAGACCCCAAAAACACCTGGAGAGGTACGACAATGTCAGAAGCATATAGGTAAGTTGGAAAGCACAAGTACAAGGGTCAATTCATACTTCCGGAACTGAGCTGACCGAACAAAATGACGTCATGTTGTTAGGCCAGCCTGGCTGAATAAAATTAGTTTGGGAGTGCAGACTGTCCCGTCAGAAATCACACTGCCGAGAACTTCGGCGGTGACGTGTGCTGCGCATGGGTGTTCCAGCTCGCTAATTACAATCAGTCATGTTTTAATCATATATATTATGTAACCTCGCTACTGTATGAGCCCCGCAGCTCGTTTACATGTCAGCAGTCGGGCTTCTGACATGTAAAAGAGCACCTGAACTCACCACTCACCACTCATCGTTCCTGCAGTAAAACTGGACCAACATGGCGGCTCGGACAAAAACTTTCTAATCCATTAATGAAACATTTCAGAGAAATGTATTTCTGAACACATTAGAGGCGAGAAGTAAGCTGTGCAGTTGAAAAGTTAAATCGCCATTTCACAGATGTGTGGCTGCTGTGAAGGGGCGTGGCCTGCGAGTTCGGCAGCTTGTCCTGGGAGTGTCAACAGTCGTGCTGAACAAACTTTGTTTTCGGCAGCTGGCTGACGTCACTGCCAAACCTCTGAACGCTTCTAAATGGGACTATGAAAGGTCCTTAAGACCTACGTCCATCAGGAATGAAGAGGAATAATTAAGTAACTGATCGGATCGGATCTGAAGGAATCATGTCTCTTGTCCCACAACATGGAAATAATATATTTTCTTCTCTTTTGCATCACATTCACCCAGTTGGAATACATGGAGGATGGAATCTGTAAATATCTACGGTGTAATTCGAAATTATTTCTTGGAAGTGTGATTAAAATAATACAATAATTTGATCAACGTTGCCTTTTGTCCACCATCGTCTCTGAGAAGGTCATTTGAGTTATAAAGTCCGTTCTGTCGTCATCCCTCGTCATCCCTCTCCATATTCTCTATTTTACAAGCATGTGCCAGTAGTTTCCTGGCAACGGAGATAAACAGTAGCACTCTGTGCCAATGCGTCATGTTTTCCTAATCAGTGACTTGGAGAGCTTGTAAAAAGTGTCGGAGCAAAAGAATTGAGGTGTGAGGCGCTCAGCCGAAGACCTTTTGTGTGCAGTCAAGCTACATTGTTCATATTCGCTATTCTGAATCTTTAGGTCACCTAAGATTTGACCTGAGGCCAAAATCAAAGCTTGCTGGAGCCAAAGTTTGTTCCATAGAAACATGTGTAATTATGTCTGCTAGTGTTCTCTCTGTCCAAACCCTTTGATCTCTTCCAGGCATGTGTGTGAGTGCAGATTGTTGGCAACGGGCGTGTGTGTTGGCAATGATTTGTTGTATGTAGGTGTGTTCCTGGGTGGTTGTGAACATTTGCATAAGTACATATGGATGTCCGCCTCTGGCTCAGTGAGCTGTGTGAATGTTGTCTGAACAGTCCTCAAACAATCAGTCTTTACTTGTAAAGCACATTTCAAACAAAGGGAAAATGTTGCACAAATCATTCCAATGCACAGACCTACAGACTCATGTCCCGTTAACAC
>OMNM01023689.1:1862-13839 GCA_900302745.1 Parablennius parvicornis | reverse complement strand
AAAGTAACGTCACTGTACTTTCACTAAGATCTTTTGGCTTAGATTAGTGGCATGTCTCCACTACAGTTAATAAAACAGTTTCATTCTCAGTAAACAAATCAGAAACATCAGTTACTTTTATTAAGACTTATTAACTTCAGAGCTTCATTCTTCAGGCTGAAATGACCTCGAATTTGCGGGCAAGTTGCGGCCCCCGGGCCGCATGTTTAACACCCATTAGTGAAGAAATTTTGATTGTTTATGGAGCAGCAGACAATGGCACATAGTCATCCAAAGTTTCTTTTTAAAACAAGAAACAGCAACAATATCATGTTGTTTTTTAGCTAAATGTAGTTGTTTGATAATCTGCTTAAATGGCGGACAGTTTTTCTTTCATAGCTGCTCATTGTGCAGAAGCACGGCTTTACCTGTTTTCATGATAACCTCAACCTGAGTTCACAAAGGAGTAGGAACTGAAAGTGGCACCGTGATCAATTATGATCCAGGGTGGAGATGTTAGCACTGCAGTGACGGGAAAAAGTAAACTGTTTCTATTATATTTTTCAGTTTTCTTAAAGGCGTGTTACCCATCAAAGTGCATAAAAGAAGGCTTAAGTCAATAATCTCTTTGTTAGCAGAAGGATTTGCGTGGATAAACAGAGAAACAGAAGGTTTAAGCTCGTATTGTCATCAGAAAACTCCATAAAATGCTTCTCAAGAGATGTCACATGTTACACAAGGTAATTTTAGATTAATGTAATGAAAAGTACTAAACACAAGCACCTTGAACGGCAACTTAAATATTGTTTAGTTGTTTTTTTTTCTTGTGTGGGACTTTACATGACTGTAATTATTAGGATCTTCCCAATGACCATCTCAAAGATAATGTTTATCTGTAATACCAGCATGTTGATGATCTGATGGTGATTACAAAAAAAAAAAAAAAAAAAACACACACACACACACAAAAAAAAAACCACACATGTCATGAATGATTGATTGTGTTCTATATGAGGGTGTGTAGCGGGTAAGGTGCGTCCAACGCCCCCCCATTGTGTCGCCATTGACAATGTCATGACAATCTTAAAAAAACATTGCTTCTAATTGTAATTATACATAATAACATAGTTTCTGTTACTCTTTTGTTGCAGCGACTCTCAGGTCCTCCCTCCAACAAGCACTGTCAGTAAGAAGTTTACGTACTCGTTGGCGCCACTCGTTTTTTTTGTGTTTTTTTTGCTTCAAGCAGCTTCATGCGGGAAAGCAAACGTTGCACAACGTGGAGGATGTGACACCTGAAGACGGTTGCTGGGAGTTGGTTTGAGGTTGATTGGGTTCAGAAATAAAAGAAAAGTTTACACTGCATATTTCTATCTAGTATAGATGGGTGTGTTAAAGTTCAGTTGGGGTGACTTGGAATTTGGAGGCATGAAACATTTTAAAATAGAGTCGAAACAGTTGTGAGGAAATTTGCATTTAATTCACCTTATCGGCGTTAAAATCCCAGCTGTAGAGAGAAAGAAAGACCTCTGACGTAAAAACCAAGCCAAGTTTAGGAATCAGGTGACAATGACTCAAAACATTTTCACCTCAGATTTAAGAGCAAATGCATCAGGACCAGTTCCAGACCGGGCGATCATCACTTGGATAAAACAGATGATTATTAGATGTATAGTGTCATGGAACACTCTAATTTTATTAATTATAGATGTTTAAGAGAAGAAGTTATTCAGTGGACAGATTCACAAAATGAGGTGACACTTATGTGGATGGAAGTATGTAATCGCCACTTCCATCATTTAACCCGAGATCTTATTTGATAAGCTCCAACAATTGTGGCAGAATTATCTTGGTTTTAAATTAATGATCATGTTTGCAATGGATTTGTTTTAATTAATGGCAGTGTTTAATGTGACTGCACTAAATTACATTGTGAAAAGGGGTAAAGGGCGTTACTGTTAATAATACCTCGACATCGACTTTTTTTTAATCTTTTTTTTTTTTTTGATGGTCTATTTCGGCCTAGTGTTCATCATTCCCACACACATCAAGTTGATTCGTGTCACACAAGGAAATTTATCAAGCAAACAAACACAAATAGAAAGAGTTAAAATCCAAAAGGGGTTTCCTAATTGAAGACTGAAGAGCCTTCTTATGAATACAAAGAATCAAGAGAAAAGTCCAAAATGATCAAAAATATTGAAGAAAAAAAGATGGAAGCAGAAGAGAAGGACCAACAACTCACAAGCCTGGATAAGGTACATATGGAGTATATGTAGTCTGAGAGAAACAAGGCACAGCTGGCAACAATCTGAGGTAATCGGGGAAAGAGAGGACAAAAAGACACAGACCTGAACACAGACGGGGAACATTAAACCAGCTGAAACTAGAAACTCAAATCCAATCGCAGAATACTTAATTTTACAGGGGTATTATCTTTTTGCCTAATTAAAAAGAGATGAAATTTCCCATTAATCTGTAATCTGCATCCAATTCATTTTTATCTATTTTAAATATCAAAACATTGCCGTATTAATTTGTGTTTTTGCGGTTAGTTGGATATTAAAGGTCAACTTACAAGTTGGTACGGACATATTTTCCTTCAGTGATTACCAAAAAACACTGAAATACCTGAGTTATAGGCTCCTAAGTGGCCTTTTCGAACACCCCAACCCCTGTGGAATGACTCATTTTACTTTCTGATCCACACGGAAAGTCTGCACAGTAAAACTGGATTTGTGGTTTGGGCAAAGTCAGCTTATTTACTGAGGGCAGTTGTACGAACACACAGGTTTCAAATGTCACATCAATTAGCTGAATAATTCCAAGAAAAGTGGCCTCGTTACTCCAAAAAAACTAATATGTTTAGTTCCGGTAACCTTGATTTATTTATTTATTTATTTATTTATTTATTTATTTATTTATTTATTTATTTATTTATTTATTTATTTATTTATTTTAATCGTGATCAGTGGAATATTCAACACATATTAAAGCAAGATCAGGTACAATTTTTAAGTTGAGCAAGCGTGGTACAGTATCATAACTGTAGAAAATGTTACGACAGCGGGAAGGTTTAACATATTGCACACAAATCTGATACGCTCGCCCACTTCACTTAACTTGAATGTTGTAAATGTAGCTAAAATAAACGTTCAATTGCATTGTTTGACGATGTTTGCATTACCATTTTAACTAACAATTTTGATTTCAGCTTCTGGTAAAGTAGATGTTTCCATTTTTTTTCCACAAGTTTAAGCAAAGCTAGAACCGGTTAAACGAGGTTTATGTCAAATGACCCTTTTCCACCGCACAAAAAGTGCAAGAACGGAGTGAAACGGAGAGGAACGGTACAGGAAAGCATACCCCGCCCGAAATTTGGGTCGCATTTCCACTGCAAGGGGGAAGCTTAAAATGTAGGCGGGGCTGAGAGCTCCGCAGATATGTGACGGGGCGGCAGATGAGGACCTTATGAATCCTCTGTTGTTGTTGTTCAAATACTCCGCTTTGCATTAGTTGATTCGTTAACTTTTTTTTTGCAGCCACAGAGCTGCAGCTGCAACTCCTGTGTTGGTTCTGAGAGAGTGAACGCCGAGTTTCGGTCGAGACAGCGGACAGGATGTGAGGTGTCTCTATAGTCTATCGTCTCCTATAGTTGTTGCATGATGCATGTTTTTACAACTCACTCACCTTGACAGCGTGGCTTTGAGGTTCTGGGGCTTTATTTTTGACACCATTGCAACGGAATGAATGACAGTGCAAAACACTTCAAAAGGAGGATGTGTCTGCTTTTTTCTTTTTTTTTATATTTAAGTGTATTTTACACCAGGAGGCTTTGAAAAAAAGGGCATAATGTTACAATTTTTAATATCCAATTTGTTTAGGTTTTTGTTAAGAAAACTTGTTAAGAAAATTCTATTGTATTATGCCAAAATATGTGGCTTTTTCAGGCACTTGGAGTTACATGGTGACGTAGCTCGTTTCAGGATGCAGAGTCATTCTTGCAAAACTGAAACAGTGCGCGGGCCACTCTCAATGAACTAAAAACTTCTCATCGTCTCGTCTTAATTGCACAGCAGCCTCTCAAACAACACTTTTAAAGTGATGACACATCTTAAAGAAATGGTTTTTGGCAAGTGGAAACTTTGGTGTGGCGATGTGGGAACAGCGTGGTTGAAATGCACGTTCGAGGCGTGTAGCATGGGAGGTGGAGGCAACTTGTGCAGACAAACATCTTCTCTGTGACAATTGTCAAAGAAAAAAAATCAATCAAAACCACATGGAGGTTATAATTATGATGACAAATAATGATATAATTCTCATGATACACCTTTGTTGCCGTGACGGCGCACCCTCCCCTGGTGCCATCTATCTAACAAGTTTACATACTTTGTAGCTGCCAGTTATTTAATTCCAGAAAGAACTATGTGGTCAATTATTTTCCAACTGGTTTGTAATGCAAGAGGAATGTGAATGAGGGCAGGTCGGGGCAGATCGAGAGGTCGGGGCAGATGGAGGGGTCTGCAAAGCCTGAATGTGACAAAATGGGAACTCAAGAAACAACTACAGGGGTCAAGGTTTTTGGAGAATGTTTCATAACAAACAGGTTTAGTCAATGAAAATGACCATGAATTATCACCATCACCATGAGGGAAAAAAAGTTAGCAGTCACGAAAAATAAAAGAAAAAGAAAAAAAATAGTTAGCAGTCACGTGCACATCGATACCATAATATATAATGGCTGTTTTTAAACAATTCGCTTATAAAACAATCAATAAATCAATATTTACACAGTAGTTTTTTGTTTTAAATAAAGTTGATAGTTATTACACCATTGAGGCTCTAGTTCCTGCTGGTTGGCAGAACTACTTCTCCCACATGTGATCAGTGATGCTAATACAGCCATAAGAATGCAAATCGTCATGTCAGGATGAGATTTTTGATCAGATGAATAACTGCAAACAAAATCGGGTTTGACTCATGTTCAGCTCGGAGAGCAGCAAAAATGATCATTTGCGTAGCTATTCGAGCACTCTCAATAACATTTCTGTGGTATATTTATTATCCCAACATGATTTTCAGATCGGACGTCGCTACCGGCGACAGCGGGGAGCTTCGGTTCGAATCCCAACGAGTTAAGAGCTTTCGGTATCAAACTTCCAAACACTTCATATGAATCACGATCCACAGATATGAGCAACTGGAATATGGCTATATAAGACAGAATATAATTAGTATCATGAATGCCTTCTAAAGAGAGGATTGCCTGCGCCGTAAAAAGATGTTCCTGGCAGCATAGACCGCGTCATGCTTAAATAATCTACTTCTAGGAATCGTGAACCAGGACCTCAGATAACCTTAGAGGTTATAAAGAATTGAACCTTCAGTTATACACTGAGTGCTAATGCAATGTATAACTTTGTTATTGCTGCATAAAGTGATTTTACAATCAGCTTAAGTGGGTTTTTTTGGTACTTGCTCAAGAAAGCGAAGGTATACAAGCTCAGGTTCACTTTACATATAATCACAAGGCAGGAAGGAGGAGGAGGAGGAGGAAGAGGCAAGTTTTAACCCGTGTGCAAGTCAAGATGATCGAGCTTTAAAAGTATGACATTTATCTCTATATAAACAGAAAAAAAGTTAAATGGGAGCTATCATCATTATCTTTATAATAATTCAGCAAATTGAAAATACAGCTGTATTAAAGGCTAACTTTGGTCATTTTATTCTATTGATCACAGATATTCAATATCACCTTGATATATCAATAATTCAAGATAATTGAATATTTAACACATAGCTCATTTATATAGTATTTATAGTTCAATCTCAAATAAAATATGCAGTGAAAATTGTTTAGAGATGCAATAAAAAGCGATGGTTTATCAATAGGTTTGATCAGATTGAGGAGATCAGAAGTAATAGATAAAAAAATGCCAAAACATCTTCTCTCAAACCTGCCTACCTGTTGTCAGGCAGGGGCACGAAAACAGACCTGTAATCTAATTCAGAGTTCAAGAAACTGAACAAAAGGGAAGAAAATTAAGCCAATTATGTCTCTGAAGACGGCGTGAAAGCACAGACGATCTACGTTTCTCAGGGCCCAGCTGGGCCGGCTCGAAGCAACTTATTTTATGGGGCTGGCGGCACCATGCTGCCGGGAACACTCAGGTAAAAAAATATCTTATTATCTCCACAGGTTTTAATCAGAATAATTACAAAAAGAAAGTGAAAATTAACAGAAAAGTATACACATTTTGAGAGCGCACGTAACAACATACTGTGACAAGACTATGTTAAGTTGGTATTTGAACATTTGTATCGTGTCCTCGCCGAAAGTACTCAGAGATCAGCTCCAGTGATCAGCTTTTATTTGTTTTTAAATCTCTGAATGGCATCACCCCACCCCACCTCTCTGAGCTGCTCCACCCTTACACTCCTCAAGTCCTCAAGTCAGCATGCCTCAAGGTGCCTCAAGTCAGCTGATCAGGGGCATATGGACGTGCTGAGGTAAGAAATAATGTTATAAATGTTCAACTTATTATGTAATAACGCCACATTGTGTAATAATCTGCCACATTTTGTAATGAAATTCCTGAACGCATTTTCTAACAAACTTTGCCACATTTTGTAATAACTTGTTAAATATTGCAACAGTTATAACAAAATGTGGGTGTTCTACTTGTTTTTTAAGAAAATGCAATAATGTGGTGCATCATGTAATAAGTTTTGCCCTTTATCCATGTATATGTTTGTTAGGGTTGAGCCCAATACTCGTTTCAGCCGGATACTCGTCTGAAACGCTCTGTGTCTTCACGCTCTGTGATTGGCCAGTCACACACAGTGCCCGCCCCTACACAGACGTCTCTGCAGGCAGGGTTTGTAAATGTGTTCCATTATTACATGGTGCTACATACATGCATGTTGATTAAAAATAGATTACATTTGCTGATGTATTTCTCGTAAATTGTTGATTACAATTGTCCAATTACAAATTGAACTGATGATACTCAGTAATATTTGATATCACATGTTAATGTGATATAGTTGAGCCCATAATCATGGCATCATAATCTTATGTTGGATGCATCAGTCAGTTACAATGAGAGTAAGACTGCAAGTTTACAGAAGAGTGTTTTCAAAACTTTGTATTTATAACATTTCCACGCGGATGAAGTTGGACCATTTCATTCAAAAGTGCCATTTGGGAGCCATCTTGAAGAAGTTGCATTTTCATGGTCTCCGAGCACGGTTGCCATGTAAACGGACACCCAAAAGGCATCGAAACTTTTCTGTTTTCACTCTAAAATGTTGTTGTGTAAACCGGGCTTACATTTTTAACATTTTCTCAAATTCTAGAAATCCACCAAAAGCTTGCAAAAACTTTTCATCATATCATCTGATTGTTATAAAGTCAGGTTGGAAGACACCCAAAAGAAATGAGCAAGATACTATATGTAGCTGCTTTTTCCAGTAAAGATTTTCAATAGATTGCCATGATGGATTTCATGAAATAGTTTTGTGCCCTGAAATGAAACGTTCATTTAAAACGCAATGTGAAGATACAATGTTTTCTCTTTCCGATCTATATCGATTTATTGGAATATACATTCTGTTAATGTCTTTCAAATGTCATTTATGTGGAATATGTTTCTCCAGGATTTGCTCAACATTTGCATAAAGCGGAATCATACCGACTTTATGCAGGGAGTGGAAGTCTAACGCAAACCTTCATAAAAGGTCTAAATTAGCCGTAGTGGATTCAGTAACTGCACAGTTTATTTCTCACCTCAAATGTTTTCAGAAATATGTTTTGCTGAAATGTTTCAGTAATAAAAGATAAAAAATATTTGTGACTGAGCTGCCATGTTAGAAGAAGGCCGAAGCAGGAATCAAGGCCACAATAATGTGGATAAATGTTTGTTTTAAAACAGAGAAATGCTTTTTTTTGTAAAAATGAACTATCAAAAGTTAAATGTTTCTTGTGTTTGCTCATGTGTAATAAAACACGATTAATAGAGGTTTAAAATGAGTATCTAATCATGATTAATCAAAATTAATCCACAGTAACCCTGTGATTAATCTGATTCAAAAAGTTAATGGTTTGACAGCACTATAACTAACATTTTCTCTAAAAATGATTTTTCAAATGTGTTAAATAATATGTCAACAATACAATAGATTTTAGTGGTGATTGTCGTTGAGTTTGTGAATCTAACAATTAAAAATCTAATCCCGAATAAATGGCTAATTAAAGAAAAGTACTTGTTGTCAAGCTTTTGAACCATAACTTTGTTATGAAAACAACTATAGCGTTTGCTTGTATTTAGCTTGACTCCCAAAATGGTGTGTATACGTACGTGGTTGGTTTATTTAAAAACTATCTTATTATTGTAGAGTTTTTGCATGAATATAGATGAAACTTCACAAAAAGAATTTATTTTCCATTCTTTATCAATGCTGAGGTTTTTGCTGCTCCAGACAACGCAACACAAGAGCGTTGGCCAGAGGGTTGCCAGATTGGTGAATTTTATGTGTTTTGAGCACATTGAGCAGGAAGAAAAATAGCATTGGGCGGAATAGTGAAATATCAGGCTGATTCTCATAAAACAATTAAGTTGCACTGCTACTCTGTTGATATTTTAAACGAAAGTGTTAGTGAGCAAGACACTGAACTACAAATCCCTACCAATGGATAGACATCTTGACATCATCCAAGCAAAACTGAGGCGGATAGGCTGAAGTCCTTACCTCTCAAATTTTAAATGGACAAACATACACAAGACAGAAATAGAAGATTGAGCCCTTGTGCTTGTATTGTGTCTTGCAATTCAAAAATTCAATTCAAACTGCAACTTAGCAATCCAAAAGAACATTTAACCACTAAGACATGCAAGTCTTCTTGTGTGCCTACTAACATTGCTTTTGTTGCATAAGTGGCATCTTGTACAGGTCAAACAATGGTGAACTATTACCAGAAATGCAGTGAAGTTACATCAACTGACACACATCTATCATTGCAGCTGTCAGATGATTCAGGACGAGGTGGGGGCACTCAGAATGTTCTGGCAGCAGATTTCAGAGAAGAGTTAGTTCTAATCTGAGAATATTGGTTAATCTTGAATGCTATAGAAATATCAGTTGCAGTGATTGTTTTTTGAAAAGAAAGCGGCCTGGACTTGAAAAACATGGTTGGTATCGCAAGAGATGCAGCAGCTGTGATGGAAAATTGTCTGAACAAAATAAATGCAGTCAAGTCTATATGTTTTTCACTCTCTGGATGTGGTGGCTGACAAAGCCATGCAATGTCTCCATAGCAACCTGAAATACATAACAACAAAAACAAATAACAGGTTTTCTCAGTCAGCAAAATACCAAAGTGATTATAAAGCTATTTATGGGTTTCTAGCAGACAAAGGTCATAAATTAAAGCTCAACCGTCAGGAGAGAGATCTGAATTGAGAGGATAGCCTTAAGAAACACTTAAGTTCAGTATCAGATGCAGAGATTCAGTCAGTATTTGAAAAGAAATGTACAGGTGTTAGAAGAAAGGCAACATCCCTTATCAAGGAGTTCATACCAAGAGACAATTGCACTCCTTGTGTGCGGACGTTTTGTTACACGTAATCATTTTACGATTTTAATTGTTAGAAGTCATGATTTGGGCTGGGTTTCATTAAGTTGCGTGTTTTCATGTTACAGCTGGAAACCGTCAGTCAGATCTGGCAACCCTATCCGAGAGTAGAAAATGGCCCTTGTATAAGGAAAGGTTGCCAAATCCCCGGATTACGCAAACATTTGGCCAACATTACCACTTTGCTAACATGCTTGTTCCTAAAAGAATAATTATTTTCCGCAACTATTGTGAAAATAAAATAGTAAAATAGAAAGGCCCTACAGTGCACCCAATATCTAAACAGCCAAGTCTTTGACTGAGGCTATAAATTAGTTTGTTTTTTTCTGTATTATCTATTTTTTAAACAGAAGAAATAAAATAAAGAACACGTGAACTTCATTAAAAAGTACTGTGTTCATGAAGTTATTAAAACATTGCACTGAGAGGAAAGATCAAAAAGAGAAACTATAATCACTGCATCAAAAAACCTGTATTGCATATGACACTTAGCATTTTAGGTAGACGGTAAACAGTGACACACTTTGACAACAAAGATAAATTAAAGCGAGATGCAGAAATATGTTCCTGTCAATTAAAATGAGAGTTCGAGAAAGAGTCTTCATTGACTCTGATTCACTTTGAAAAGTTGGTTTAATTCGCCGTGGTTGATTTTAAATAATGATACTGTGATGTGTCATTATACTTTACCCAGAATCAACTAAGTTTATATTCAAGATTCGAACATGGAAAAAACTATCTAGAGATAAGGTTGATTTATAATAAAGAATCTGATAGAACTTTCAAAACTAGAAAAAACAATAATGTCATAACTTCATCAAATAACATCCAAAAGACAATACAAATATACAGTAGTACAGCTATATCACACTTTTCTAATAACACCTACTTATTAATCATTTTTGTAAAATTGACTGAACGATTTATGGGGTTGAAATATGTGTCATGTTTGAACACTTTAATCCCAACATTATGGCAGGTAATCTCTGTTTTCTTACTTTAATCTCCTAATGAAACAGTTTGCTTTCGCGGAGGAAAAAAAAGAGAGACAAAGACTGAAAGTATTTCCTCTTTTGCTCTCTAAAGCAAAGTTTCACTCCCTCCGTTTCCTCTCCCTCTCCTCCACTTTACCGGCGTTAAAGTGGCGAAGGGTGCATGAAGTAAATGTCAATTATTCTGCAAGAGTAACAAGAGCTATTGTCAAGTACACTCAATGTTTTGGCAGCACGCACACAGTCGAATCTAATCAGGAAGTTTACTTTGTGTGTTTACTGTATTGCAAAGTAAAGTTGGGCTATTAAATTCAACATTGGCATAAACATGATAAGCAGTCTTAATCTTCTGTAGTTTTACTGTTTATCAGTTTGTTCTTTCTGAATGACTTTAGTGGTTCATGTTTGAACAGGTGATGCAAAGTTTTGTTGGGTATTTAGATAGTAGAAGTAGTATAACCAGCCATTACTAGTTTTTGTTATTAGTTATTATTCTGATTATTTTAAAAAGGTTCTGAAATGTAAATATTAATATAAAACATACAAAATTCAGTCCAAAGTTGTTTTTTGTGTGTTATGTACGCTATTATGTCTGGATAAAAATAAGACAGATGAAAATCAAATTTGATAAAAAATTGTTTCATATTTTGAGAATGAAAAGATATTCTTATTTATCCTTACTATATGTACAACATAATGGAATTACTGTTTGTATTTAAACCAAACTAAAAAGAAAAGATAACCTAATGTACAAAATACAAATACTATATTAAAACAATCACATTTCTCGAGATTATATATTTTCTGCCTCCACATGACTGTATGTTCCTGTACAGACATTGTTATGGACTGAAACTTTACTGGCAGCACAGTTGCAAGGTGGTGCTGCAGTTTTTAGTTGTTCTTTTTAATCTTGTTTATTGTTTTTATGGAGCATTTTTTTGCCCTCTACGATTCCCCACATACCCGTGATCTCAAGTTTACCGAAAGCCCAGTTTCTATGGCAGCTGGTTACTTTGGAGTGATATGAAACAAATTTGAACACAAACATAATGTGCTGCTGCTGCAGCCTCGTTTTAATGTATCACTACACAAATAAACACCAGGTTCATGGCTACTGTGCCTCATTAGCCGGTTGTTGTTTACATCTGCGATTGTTAACGTATTGGCTGACCACCCAGATGGAACACACACACACACACACACACACACACACACACACACACACACACACACACACACACACACACACACACACCAGAGCACATCATGAGTGTTTTGTATATATTTTTCACAAATGGCTGTTTTCTTTATAATATTGACGCAACAATGTGAAGTTATAGTCTGTGTGGTTTTAGTGTCTGGGACTTTA
>OMNM01023683.1:1427-24084 GCA_900302745.1 Parablennius parvicornis | reverse complement strand
GCAGTTGTTGAAAGAATGACCCCAGCACAGATACTTCAGGGTTCTTAGCACTTAGCAGTGTTCTTAGATGGCTTCATCTATTCTGCTATATTCCTCTGAATCCAGTAGATTGCATAGAAAACTGGCAGCATACTGTCAAATATCTTTCAGGTATCCACTTGTGCAGTAGGAGTAGGCACCTTAAGGTCCATTTAAGTTTTTTCATGCGTGCTTCTGGAGCACTTGTAAAGCTCAGATGGGATGAAATATAGCCTAAAAAACATGAGCAGCTGTGTTGGAAAACATTGTGTCCTCTGATGAAAAAGCCAAAGAAGCACGTCTTCTTAAAAAAAATGTAGACAACTCAACTACTACTTCCAACTTCAGATGCTTAAGTCAGTAACAAAAGATTAAAAACAGACAAGAGCTGAAGTTTAGACTTTGGAGGAAGGCAATGAAACCTGCAGTTATTTGAATCAGCTCACTTTGAGATTCTGGGTCAGTTCAGGATCAGAGATATTTTGTAATAACAGCAATTTAAATTGTTGTTAATACAATGATGAAGTGTTTTGCATGTGTTAAAGCTCGGATTGAATAATCTGAATGGCTCGCTCATGGCACTGCTGCTGCTTGAGATTTTAAGTAATGAAATACAGCATTTAGCACTATTATGTCACACAAAGCTGACAGAAATGGAGCACATGTTAATAAAAAATCAAAATGGCGTTAGATAATTTCCTTCTTCTTGGTCTTTCAGTCGCACCCCTCCAGGGATTGCCACAATGAACCATCTGCCTTCATCTTATTACCTGCGCCCTCATCTCCATTTCCTCCTTCACAATTCCTGTCTGAGGTGTTTCTCTTCTCCTACATGGCAACTCATCCCCGGCAATATATCTACTATCTCTTCGTAGCGCAAACCATCGCCAGTATTGTCTCTAATCTGCTTTTTGTTTTTTAATCCTGTACATCCTGGTTATGACCATAATAAAGTCTAAATATTACCATCTCTGCTACCTTTTGCTCTTCCAGCTCCTTTTAACAATACAACTGCCTCAGTACATCACTGTTACATCACTTACTGCTGTCTGATAGACCTTCCCTTTTCCCTCTTGCTGCTATCAAAATTTAAATGCCTTGGAAATCTTTAAGAGGAACCTCTAAGGCTATCCAAGGTCTATGAAATACACTTTTTCCCATGGTATATAAAAATTCTCAACCCTTTTCTTAAGGCCTAAAATTAATTTAGATTTGTTCTTTTTATAGCTATTGCAACAAGCAGATCGCATCGTATGTTTATTTTCTGATCAAAGCAGTAATGAAGCTGGTTAAACAACAACAACTAAATGATTGGCAAAAAAAAAAAATCAGTTTGCCATAAAAGCAAATTTGTCCATTTTCCATAATATTATCCCACATCCAGATAAATTAAAAGAACAGCTAACAGAATTTGGCCAGATCACACAGCAGACAAAATTATACTATCCAGCCAGCATGGATTTTATTGCTCACTCTGAAACATGGGGAAAAACACTTGTAGAATAATTGACTCTGTTTCTGTCTGTATGCGACACGTCTGTGGCTTATGATTCAGGGAAAAATTTGAACTATTATGGCCACTAATAGCTTTGAATCCCATTGGTGCTTCAGGTTAAATATTGCTTCACTCGACGCTCTCCTGTATTCTGTTGTCAAAGACTGATGATTGCATTGTCACAGAGGGGATGGGGACATCACGCTACACAGGGCTCAGCAAGCGGAGCGTATACACAGGCGGGGACACACACAGGGAGGCTTGCCCTCAAGGTGTAGTTTATGTGGTAATGTGCTTTAGATTGGGGCTGTGTGTGCAAAGATGATGGGCCGGGTAACAGATGGACAGGAGTCTATTCCCTAGGCTACCAGCCTTCTGCTTACCACATAGCCCTGCCAAGCCTACAATCCCCATCCATCTCCTACACTCTCCACCCTCCCACCATCTCCCCCCTCAACCTCAATTCCTTCGACCATTTCATCTCTACTGTTTCACACCATCCTGTTGTGTTACTCAACTTATTCCCAACTCCTCACCCTAAGTCATACTTTCCCACACCTCCTCGACCTCTCTTTCACTCTTTCCCTTCTCCACTTTGATTACTCGTGACAAAAAAATAATAAATTAAAAACCGTAGTCTGCCAAACCAAGGCCTAATCCCTTGGTTTCTCTTCACATAGTAACAGCCTGAGCAACCATCCCTCTATTTCTTCATCCATTCCCGCAGTACCGGGCAGTTGGCCAACGCTCAGATCCCAAGCTAGCAGCCACATGCTGCAACTTTCGTTCGTAACATGTTGGAGCGCCACATTAGATAAATTTCCCTCCAAGGAGACAGTGTACATTAGATTAACACCCTGACTCTGGCCAGGAAGCGTAGTTATCACAGGAAGCTGGGAAGCTGAAATACCCCTTAGCAAGCACGTTAGCTGGCCCTCTATGTGGCCAGATCACGCTTAGTCGCACTTGGAAGACCTATAAAAAGAACAGCTCACTGCAGACTGCTGTGCCGTCGGGGTGTGGCATCACTTCATTGTCACATCCACAACTGACGGCTCAGTGAAGTGAGGATGACGGCTAAAGCCAGGTGTGCAAAAGTATAGAGAAAAACACTTCTAAAGTCCAGAGAGAGTGTGTGCATGTGTCTTTCTATGAATTACCTCTGATAATTGAGAGCTTTGCAGTGACAGACACCTGGCCTTCACTGTTACGTGCCACGCACTCGTAGACGTTCTCATCTCGGGGTGCTCGGAGTGGTTGGATCCTCAGCACGGCACCTGCACCCTCATCAAACTCTATAGTCTGGACAGCCACAGAACAAGACATCTTAGTCACAGCAGAGGAAACCGGCGAATCCTACTATTAGAGCAGTAAAGTACAGTGTAGCATGTCAACACTTCTGTATAGCTTGCAATAACTGTGTTAATATACCAACTCGTTTATCAAGCTTTATTTGAAAAAAAAAAGAAAAAAAAAAGGTTTGATTTTAGAAATGTAAAAATAAAACAGAAGCACAGAACATGACACCTTGTGAGAGTTTGTGTCTTACTTACAGTACTTACTTACTTACCAACGAGGAGAGTTGGATCTGGCTCCCTGCTTGAAATGCAGTGATTCTAATAATAGGTCACGTTCCTGCATTAACATGCAATCACGCCTCAATGGAGCTAATGGAAATAACAATTCTCTGGACTATCATGCACTGCAGGATTGGAATTTTGAAAAGCATTATATTGCCGAAGACTATTCCTCATAATATACCATCTATCAAGTAGTTCATATTTCTATAAGTCACTGTGACCAATACAAGAAATGTGTATCAGAAAGAATAATTTCTACAAAAATGAAATTTGGGACTTATTTGCCTTCTTGCTTAGCTGAGGTGGGAAGATTGATATCACACTAATAGCTCTCTTTTTTTAAACAGTGATTTTCAAATTAGCTCATCTTGGCGTGAAAACCTGCAGCTGGAGGATGCAGCAAGTTTCAATCTATGCACACCATTATAGCGAATCTATCAATGACTACCCATAAAGTTCATTAATTAGCATGACATTTTAATGATTTCATTCAGGCAGCCTCTCAGCAATAAAGACACACTCCAGCCCAACAGAGAAAACATTCACCACATAATGCTAAGTGAAGACAGGCTTTTTGTTTTGCAGTTTATATGCAGACAGTACTTAAAAGGAGTACAGAACGGTTGTGAATTAAAACCTGGATAAGCTTCACAGAGGCAGGATAGCCGTTCTCTCTTGTTTTA
The DNA here is from genome assembly GCA_900302745.1 of Parablennius parvicornis. Classification (NCBI taxonomy): domain Eukaryota; kingdom Metazoa; phylum Chordata; class Actinopteri; order Blenniiformes; family Blenniidae; genus Parablennius; species Parablennius parvicornis. The sequence goes on along the minus strand of OMNM01023683.1, from coordinate 20,308 downwards.
ATTCTTAGTTGAAATCCAATCATCAATGAAGCCTCATGTTTAAGAAACAGGCATAAGCATGCCCTAGATCGCTGTACTTTATATAATCAGAGCTCTTTATTCAGAACAAAAATCTGGTTAGAAAATGTGAAATCCAAATCAAAAGATCAATTCTTACTAAAAGCAGCATTTCTATCTATCTTTTTGACAGCATGCTTTGACATCATCAGACATCTTTGTCCACTGACATTTGTATTTGTCATGCATTTAAAAGGAGTAGCAGTTCAGTTGTGAACTGTGACAACCACCTCGATACGCTGGGAGTTGACCTTCTTGCCCTTCTTGTTCCAGTAGACAGCGGGCTTGGGATTGCCATTGGCCTGGCACACGAATGACGCCACCCCCCCTGACACTCCGATCTGGTCTGTGGGAATCTTGGTGAACTTTGGAGAGGCTGTGAGAAAATTAAAAGGAGAGGAGAGAATAAAGTGGGAACACGTCAAAATAAGACACCTGAACATCAAACAAGCTCTTCAAGCAGGAACAGCCCCCTGCAGGCCACACCCCCATTCTACTGTCAGAGGCCAGTAAGGCCGACTTGTGTCCCGATGGCTGCGTGTTGTGCTTACTTCCTGGGTATCATCTAGAGGACAAGCTGAAGGACTTCCTGTGGGTCATAAATAAAATATAGGGTTGTGCTTCAGAGGAACATCCTTCTGTCTCTCCCCTCCTGAGTCGCTCCCTCTGCTTCCTCCGGGGCAAAGCCACCATTGTAGTGTAGGCAGCATAAGCTGTCATGACACATGAGCGTTTCACAGGTATAAGAAGTGTTGGCTACAAATTCACAACACTTAATTGGCTTAAATGTATAAATATCAGAAGTGTCATTGCGTGTCTTTCACGACGAATAACAACTATAAGGGATTTGCAAATGCATATTCTAATAATCCGAATAGGAGCACTGAATTTATATTTTATCCACCAATTCATTATTTAATCTTGAGGTTTACCAATCTGTTTTCATGTTTAACATGTAAATTTGTTTTCTTGGAGGTGTTTTTAATCCGCTGTCTCTAAAAGTATATTATAAACTCATTTATAACGACACGTAGATGCAGGTAGATTGCTGACATGTTTGGGCTGCATCTGCAGACGTGTCATCACACGCCAGATGACGCTCTGAGGAAGGCTGCAGATGCAGCAGAAACATGTCAGCAACATAAAAAGAGTCTACAATATACTCTTTGTAAACATTTAAATGTTTTTTTGCTCTTTTATTGCTTAATGGTTTTTGTCCTATTATCACTCCGTCAGTCATCTGTGTCCACTTTAAAGTGCACTGACCTTCATCTGAACTGCTATGATCGATGGACTTGTGTTAAATTCCTGCTTTGTGGAATAATTCCATTGGTTACAATGCTTCTGACGTCGGATGTTTAAGCAGTGCAGCTTCCCTGTGTGAGAAAATAATATCCAAGTGTGATATTGAGCCCACAACTGTACTGAACCTACACTTTTCACAGTGACTGAGTCAGATCAGTCAACCAACCTCCCGCATCCACCCCTCGCTATCTGTCTGTGGCCTGTTGCCATGGTGCCCAGCTTAACTCCTCCTCAGCTACAGAATCGCCGCTATCCATCAGGGTGAAGTCAGGATGACCCTTACCATAGCAACCTGGATCCCTCCTCCCCTAGGTCTGGGTGGGTGAGGTCTTCCTGCAGTGTTGATTCACTTCTGCTCTGAAGACGACGCAGGGGGAAAGATAGCTCCCTGCCAACCAGTCGCAAGATGCTGCTAAAGCCTGATGCATGTCTTTCTATTCCTGCTCACTTCACCAGTTAAAAAGGACACGGACCGCTTTCCACCTTCACTGCAATGCTTGACAACAACCAGAATAATATTGTGTCAGATGACTGCTCCCCTGCCTGCCGCACTACGTTGCCTCAAAAAGGCCCACTCTGAAAATTTGTGAAATAAAGTGGTTTCATTTTATGCCCGCCATAATCCTCAACAGGAAGAAGCGAGAAGCTAGTACAGTACTTTCAATCAGAACAAATTTATGCCCACCATTTTAGAACTCAAGAGCAGGATATTTTCCCTGCCTGTTAAGACTCTCAGAAATACACACAAAGTATTGAGCAAATTGCTCCCTTTCCCTGCCAACAATATGAGAAAAAATGAAGTATCGAGAGCCACCCCCCCCAAAAAAAAAAAAAAAAAAAAAATGTCATGGTTGAAGCTGCTTTCTCCTGGCTATTGGATTATGAATGAATTTCATGTTCTTCTTCGGGCTTCTGCCTTTTTTTAAGGTAGCTTTATGTTGAGTCTAAAGTGTTTCCTATGTTCTCTTTAAATGCACTTCGACGCCAATCCTCGTGCAAAACCGACACCACTGGCAATGTTACTGCTTAAGCCTCTTCTGAAAGGCAGAGAAAAGCCCTGCAAGTCACTAGCTCCGGATGGATTTGCCCCAAACATAAAGTTGTTATAATGGAAAGCTTCTAGAAAGCTCCAGAGAAAAAAAAAATGACTAATGAAGAGAACTGTCTCTTTAATCGCAAGTTTCACACTGTTATCGGGGACCAGCCATTTAAAACTGACCTATTAATATAGTGTTTCTTATGGAGTAGCTTTGTGGCCTGTATGTGTGCATGTATAAGAGGCACCAGCAGGTGCAGTGTGTGTTCATGAGAAGTCAGTGACTTTGCTTGAGGTCAGGCTATAATCAGGGTGTAAGTTAAAGAAATGCATGCAGGCCTGGCTTTAGACATTTTCTTTCAGGCATATTAATGTAACTTCTATCAAACTGTAGCATTTTGAACGGCCTTAAAAAGCATTATTTATGGCAAAGGTATTAAGTGCAACCGACTGTGGTCTGACAAGCCTTTAAGCCACTTTTAATAATGCATTTCTTCCTGTTTGTGTGTCTAAGCTGTCAAATCTGTTTGCATCTCACAGCCAAATGTGTTGGAAAAAAAGAGGTGGAATTAAAATCTCTTAAATTAGGACAAATGGTCTCTAGCAAGAGAAAGGCAAATAGTTCAGTTAATTTTTAAGTTTATCTAAAAAAAAAAAAAAAAAGGAATATCAGGACACGTAAGGAATTAAATGAATATGAATGATCCAACTTCATTTAGATGCTTGTGAGATTGTTTTAAAAAGATGAGCATTGATCACGATTGTAAGGGAACTTTCACACATTTGCATAAAACTCTAAAACGCGAAAAAGCACCATTGTGTGTGATAATACTTCATTCATTTTTCTTTTGTAACAGGTACATATTGATGTTTTTTTCTCACTAAAAGGTTTGAAAACAATCTACTACATCATATCGGTCATGAAGACTTATAAAAGGATAAAAGGAGGATAATTTCCGTTGATGAGGTGTCAAGGCGAGAGTCAACATCCAGTGAGCTTCTTCTTCTTTTTTTTTTTTTTTCTTTTAAGTCACAATTGTGGGCAAACAACATATTCAACTGAATATTTCTATCTATAAACATCACAAAATCTGCCTTTAAATAATCAGATAGCATTCAAACAAAGAGTTCAAGGGTATGCACGCACATGGCAACACATAGATATTATTATATTTTACTATGATTGTGAGCGAGGATACTGTACAACAGATTAAATATTTGCATTGTTGATGGAACTTGTTTCGATTTGTCAACCTAAGCCCCTTCAGTATTGATAACTGTTACTACGAGCCCCATTGATTCTACCATGTGTATCTTTGAAACAAGTAAAAAGCCTGTTTTATTAATGGAAAGAGTAAAAAAAAAAAGTATGTTTTCATATTTAAGGAGTGAAAGTAATAAGTATTGAGGTAAATAAATAGTGAAGAATAAATACCTAAAAATCTACAATCACTTTGTTAATTAACAGCCCTACTTGAAATAGTAAAGAAGTTTTTCACTTTGTTTCAACCCCAAACAAATGTGTTGCAACAAAAAAGTTAAACTTTTAGGTTCTGTCTTTTTCTTTGTCGAGGAAGTGAGAGAGATGTGGAGAGACAGATAAATGAAGCTTTATTTGTAACACTATCTGTTCTGCCGAGGAACACTGTAGGTGGTTGAAATCTATTCAACAACCAAAAGTTGGCTGTTGTGTAATTCTACCACTCACGTTGAAAATGATAATATTTCCACAGTGACGTCTGTCTGTAAGCGATTCAAACTGGGTACGCAAATGTAAAAGGAAATACACATTAGACAATTCATTCGCTATCTCTATCTTTAGCTTATCTCATCTTCTTCTTCTTTCAAGATATCAAGTTGGTTTTACCCAGAAGTGTGAGTAGTGTGAGTAGTGTGTGTGTGTGTGTGTGCGTCACTGAGGCCAGAAATCTGTAGAAATGTTATAATCAAGGAATTGATGAAGAACATGCTGATGGGACCTCTTACTTATCAAAACACATTAACCATGAAACAATCCACAGGTAATGTAGTGCCAAACACACACACACACACACACACACACACACACACACACACACACACACACACACACACACACACACACACACACACACACGAACACAAACGCAAAATGACACATACCTGGTGCGCCACCACACACACTGCTGAAAGGACTTGTTAGCAGGATAATCAAAGGCAGCAGCAGACAAAGGGGACATTGGCTAAGGCAGAGCCCCAGAATCGGCCTCCTGGACGGGGCCACAAGTCGACCTGTTGCAGGCAGTGACATGGCACCGATGTGGGCTGGTCGCAGATGGCTGAGATATAGGAAGGGTTTCACTCAAAAGGGGTAGGCACTCTGCAGATAGAAGAGGGAAAAAAAATGAAGGTTAGTCATATTTCTTCCACATCTGATTCATCATTATGTTCGACGGTAACGTTTGAAAAAACATCTGTGCACCATGAGGCAGGATGGAAAACATACAATATTTAATGTCGACTCTCACGAAGAAAATTAAAGAAAAATTCATGCTAATGCAGGATTAGGTCTTTTGATTTAGCCAGAGCACTTCTGACTTGGGATTAACAGCTCAAGCAGGGCAGCTCTGACTGAACTAATACCAGAACAATAGAGCCACTGCTCAATAACTATGACAAGAAACAGACCAAAATACTTTTCGACGCACCGCTTCTGTTTAAATAAGTCCCCTTTTTAGTGAGCCGTGAAATGAGCTGCAATGATACATTTTTAAGAGTTCTTTTTTTCCCTCAGACGTCCTGGTAATTTCATTTCAGCTCTGGCCTAATTCCTTCTTAGCGTTCAGTATTTTAGTGTTCTGGTGGCACATAAAAGTGTTAATGCAATAATACATCCAGAGTGTGCCACAGTAATGGAAAACACTTAAACAAAGAGGATTGAGGGGTCAGCAGAAATGCGGCAAAAATTCAATAACAGCAAATGTATCAGAAACTGCCGCTTTAATAGATGTCCCCCATTCTTGCTAATCCTTTGCCTTGGGGGGGATCTCCATCAGTGTTTTTGCTCTCTTTGCTCACGTAAACACGTGCATGCAGAGTCACACACATCTGGAAGTCTGAACATAATTCAGCTCTGTCTGCTTACAGAGATTTAGACAAGCCGCGCAGAAGCTCCCTGTCTGGGAGTCAATAACTCCTCAGTCCTATCGAGCTCTTCCGACCCCCACCGCACGGCCCGATGTGTCAGAACGCAGGTGGGGGGACCAAATGAGAGGAAGCCTTTGTTAACCTGTCATATATCACACACATACATGCCTGCCTTCCAGTGTGAGCTCTGGATGACATATATTCTCTATGGGGAGATATAATATGCATTTACAGGTGACAGGCCACAGTCTGATTGGCACATAAATATGTGCAAACACCCATAAGCACACTTTCACCCCGACGTCGCCGAGATGCTGGCAGAAATGCAGTAGCAGAGATCAGGCCGACCCCTACTCGCCTTTACTAAACGAAAGAGGCATTTCTGGTGAGTTACATATTCAAAGACTCCTCCAACCACTTATTGAGCTAATGACCTGCTCAAACACATTACTGTCTGCCAGTTTCTACACTAAAAATAGCTCATCTGAAAACATGGCCGTCTATCTGATCCGGGCTCTTTTTCTCGCCGCTATGCCCTCGTCTTATCTAACACTGCGTAATAGCCGTTGAATAGAAAAGCTTTCAGCGTCCCTTTTTCAATTGAACAATGTGATAAGAAAAATCAGATCACAGCTCATTCAAGCACCATTGGCAGTATGTTAAGTAAATTCTCCTCTTACCGAAACTCAATTTGGCCGCGTTAATCTAACCGGGGCTACCGTTCTGCATGGAACCACATGGCCACTGAAGCATCATGGGTTGAACTGTCTGCTCCCTGTGTCTCATGCGCTGAGTGTACCCGAGCCTTAATGTCTCGCCGCCACCTCAGTCTAACCCTTTCCATCATTTCTGTTTATCCTCCCCTCCCTGTTGTCTTTCACCTGCTGACAAAAGCCTCTCTGCTCTACCTCCACTATAGCTGCACACACTCTAAGTAATCCCTAATCTTACCCTCGTCTCACTCCTGCATTAGTCTTTATATACTTTAAAGCTCCTCTCCTCCCATCTCCTTTTATCCTGTTCCTCTCTTCCACCCTTCACTTTCCTCCTCGTCCTCTCCTCTCTTGACGCCGTTTCCTCGGCGGCACCCCATCATTCATCTCCGTCTCTTTTTACACGATCTCTAACCCCTGCTTGTATACAAATCCTCTTCCTCTTCCCAGCTGCCCTGCGCCGGCTGCTCCAGCTGTTTTTGGTCCATTGACACAATTCAAACAAAAGAGCTTAGAGCATCCCACAGCTGTGAATGTCGAGGGAAGAAGCCAAAAGAGATTCAGAGAGGCAGCGGTGGACACGGCCAGACCGGGCACTTGTGGGGCGTTTATTGTTGATGGTGGTATTCAACATGCTTCCTCATCTCTGGATGTGCAAATAGAGAACAACCATTTACTTTACTGGTGGTGGAAGCATAATCAGTGACTCAGGCCTGACCTCCAATGTGTACAGCCCCCTCAGAGATATCACAACCTGCGCCCCCTGATCATCTGGCTCAGCATCCAGAGAGATAGGACGGTCGGGCATGTATTTATTTATTTATTTATTTATTTCTGCTAAGTCTATGGGGGAGCTCGATCTTTCAGTGACGGTGTTGGAGAGTTTATGGATCTCTGGTTCATTTTCTACCATAGCACCAACAATACAATATGCGCACACTGCACCATGCATGTAACAGTTGCACAGCATGTAAACACTTAAGCACACAACTGAATGTAAAGTTTAAACACAAGTACATTACTGACACAAAAGCAATAGACAAAGGGCAAGTTTTCACTTTGGCCTCACGCACAACGACCACTAACTCCTGCTGCCAGTTACCAAAACATCCACTAAAAGAAATATAGTCGGTTCAGTTGATCTAATGATATATTAATAAACACTGCAGGAATATAACCAAGGGGAGTCAGAATTCAGGCCACATTTGAACCACCAAGAAGACAATAATCATGCTCTCACTATGAGGTGTCACAATAAAACAATATTATTGTGGTTGAGAGCGAAGGCATCAATGATTTGTAAAAAAAACAAACAAAAAAAATTGCAAAAATAAGCTCCATGTTTTATTACTCTAGATAAGGTATGCAGTCACCAGGAAAAATGCACTTGCATAAACAGGAAGCGGTAAGTTCTAATGTTAATGATATGGCTTTCCCAGGGGGAGCTGGTGCAACTCATCCACAAAACTGCAACCCTGGACAACTTTTTTTCAGCATTATTGATTTGAAGGAATTTGAAGTCTATTTGACACATTTGGAAAGATTATTAAGTATATTTTACGCAAAAAAATAATATATATATTATATTATCGTCCACCACTGATTTTTTTAGCATTATTAATTCCAAGGATATCAAAGTATATTTGACACATTTTGAAGGATTATTACATTTATTTGACACAAAAACATGCTAGTGTTTAAAGGTCAACAATATAGTGTATTTTTTGTGTCTTTGATATGGAAAACAGAGGATTTGTTGGAGCATAATAATCAGCTTGATTCATGAGTCTAATGGCCTTCCTCTAAAGTTAAAGAAAATAAGATCAATGTTTCTTTCATAATTATTTCCCCATATTTCCACACCATAACTCGGATATGGAACAATGAAGGAGTTATATAGTAAGTTGAGTGAATTTTGATCTAATACTGATCAGATTTTACTCATTTTGACATCAGCATACTTATATGCGGCTTCCAACTGAGCTTTTCATCAAAAGAAATTCCTAAAAATGTTTTTACATGCACTTGTGCAATTTGTTTAAAAACACATTACACAGGATTTATATCTCCCAAAAAAATTTGAAATCTCATCCGTGGACGAGGTGTCCTACAATCAAGGGACCTACAGCCCACTGAAGCCCCTCCCCCTTCAAGCAGCGGCACTGCCTATACAGCCCGGGTTGGTCTTATTACCTTTTTTTTTTTTTTTTTTTTCAGTGTGACAACACAGATGGTCAGCCAGACAGATAGATTGATGGGGATACATGTGCTATTTATTGCGGAGAGGCAGATAATGATACCATAGCTCAGGTGGTGAAATGTACACCGGTTATTGTGCTCCATCAAGCTGATGAAATAACATTGTTTAGGTGGCATCCAACCTGCCCCTGCTCCACTGGGGCCCCTCGGAAGATGACATGTTTTGTTTTTCTCACCTCAACCCCCACAACCCCCCACCCCACACCTTACCCATGATGCCGTTCGCCACAAGTGGGTTGAGATGGTCTCACAAGGCCTGTCACCATGACAACCATCCACGAGCACTCATAGAAAGACCAGATCTGTTTTCTGCAGTGCCGCGTTAGGCTGTACACCTGATAGGAACCTTGTGTTCTTTGATTTCTTTCAGCTTTATTCTAGATCCAATGCTAGGAGCACAAATTACTCTGCTGCTACATTTTTTTTTTGTTTTTTTATTAATTGTATTCATAAAAGACAGGACACACAACTTTTCAGGGCAGTAATCCTCATATAACCTTTAATGATTTCTTATTTGCAATTGTTTTCCAAAACATCCAAAAGTTAAATCCATCTTCTTTATCCAGTTTAGGGCATTGTGGCTGATCCCAACTCGCGATGTACAAACACAGGGTGCCCCAGTCCACCACAGGGCAAAAACAGGCACACAACCAACCAACAGAGAGACATTCGCACCTTGTAGCGAGTCAATCAAGAGAAAACTCGCACGCACAGGGAGATCCCAAACACTCCATACATGAAGGCTCAGCCCAAACTGAAACCCACAACATTGAGGCAAGAGGCAGGAAGTCCAAGAATCGGCGTGGAAGACAATAATCAAGATATTTTAGACTTTTACATTTTTGTAGATTAAAAATATCCTTCCCTGTCTTTGTGTGCCTGCTTAAAGAGGAAACATGTGGCGTGGGACCAATGTATTAGGAGGGACCGGGGCTGATATGACTTCACGTCTCTATGACCCCGAACCCTGTAGGCACACACACACATGCACACACACACACACACACACACACACTTGCACACGTTGAGGATCAGAGACGCAGGATGAAGCACGGCTTACTGCAGGCATGAGCTACACCGCCCTGGTTACATTTTTAGCAGTGGAAATAAAATATCTGAGGCTTTCTCTCGAACAAGAAAACACACCTGTCACTCAAATGCTGCGATTCTTTGCCCTGAATTCAAATGAATCTGGAGACCTGGTTACCTCAGCTAAATCTCTTATCAGTCTTGCTTAATGCCGCAGAATACTGAAATTAGGGCTAGAGGCGTTGCCAACGACATGCATCCAAACAGCATTATCAAGGGAGTAATTGACAAATAGCAATAAAACTTCCAATGAGGAGTTACTATTTTTATCACTGGAAACTGCGACGCTATAAACAAGGCTTCTGCTGGAGTTTCATATCACACTTCTGAGAGTAAATATGACTCATGGATACAGCCGAGCAAAACCTGCAGGCATGGAAGGAAAGCCCATATATGTAATGATCCTTTTTTCAGGAGGAGAGGAGTCAATAGTCAATTAGACAGAAAAAGACTGACTATAAAATTTCACGTGTTTTTCGGATCACTGGTAGAATTTGACTTCCTTGTCACTCTCTTGTCACATTAAAGTGAATGATTTTTGAGGTTTAATTGCGGGTCAGGAAAAAAGAAATTTTAAAGAGCTCATTCTTTAATAAATTGTAATTTGCATTTTTCAGTGGCTCGGTCATTAATTAGTAAAGTAAATTCTAAATGAGATTACTAATTGCGCCATTAATCATTAATTGACCCAAAATAACAGCAGAATAATTGAAGGACCAGCACAGGGGCATTTTCTGGTAAATTCACGAATTGCCTCAGTCTGAACTGCGCCTGTGTTTTGCCAACTCGTCACCTCACTCATGTTGAACTGATTTGTTTTTGAATTTGCATTGTTTTTACTATTGCTCCTTACACGGCTGTCTCAGCTGCAGCTTCGCCTCACAACAGAGGTTTTCAATCCCAGTGGGACTTGCAATATAATTAATATAAAAGAGGTCTAAAGAAATGATTTAATGGGTTATATGTGTTTCTCAATATTTTTTTTATCTGTGTAAAAAAAAAAAAAAAGTGCTTTCAGTTTCATTCTTGTATTAGTTGACAGCATTTATGTATGCACATGCATTCATTTTTGTTTTTCTTGATTCTAGTTGTGTGACAGGTGAGTGCCAACATTAATTTTGCAGTAGTTGTGACAGTTGAGGGTTTGTAGTTTACATATTCTAAATATACATTTGCAAATTTTCTGTCTCCCGCTGTGATGAAAGTCTGTGCATGTAGTCATTTGAGGTTGTAGACGGACTACATACTGCTTTAAATCTTCTTTTATTTCTGAATATCATGCCATCTGAAAAAAAGCAGCACATTGCTTTAACTATGATAACACAGGATTTAAAAACCTTCTCAGATTGTTTTCTGTGACTTTCGTCTGATTGTCAACATGCTCGTCTTGAGGTCATTGTTTAGTTAACAAATCACTTGCAGCTGCACTGGTGTCTTTTCTGAAATGCACACTTTCATTTAATTTAACCCCTTCCTCAGTGTAAAACCCCCCTAATCTCCTAATCCACTAATCCCAGCAGGGTGTGAAGATGCTAAAAGAGCTTTTCTCACTGCGCAACACATCAATACAATTACATACCAGCAGGACCAATATCCCGAACAATATAGATGTTAAAATTACACATCCAATTAAAAAAGGGTGGACGTGCTTCAATTTTGTTCATCACAACTACACTTCAGAGCCAAGACCGCACACAGATTCATGATGGGGAGGAGAGGGAGGGGCGGGGAGAGAAGCGTGACTAACTAAAACTAACTTTCCCTTCGACCTCAATCTCTGCATGTCTAGGACGGAGCAAAGCTGCTGTAGCTCGACAATAGTGTGCTAAATGTACGCCCACACGTCTTAAAGGGGCTTCAAGGTCACACCTCCCAATGCAACCAGAAAGAGGAAATCACATAATGGATGGAAGCGCCTCGGATGAACCCGGCACCAGATGGGCTGGAAGGCGCTGAGCAGGAAATGTGTTATCGAATGGTTTAAATGTAGATATATGACAGATTAATACAGGATGTCACAGCAGTGAAAGCATTTATTGGCAAAGTAAAGCTGGTCACGTAAAGTTTGAGTTAGAGCAGATGGAATAAAGAGTCACATATGTTCTTTACATCAAAAAATATATGAAGAAACTACAGGCATACAATATGATATTATTCGATTGTTAGTCCCTTCAGACTCACCTTATGTGAATATTGCAGTTGAAATACCTCTCTGTCAGCTTCATAGAATTCAGAAGGTTTTTCTGATTTTATTGAAGTAGACAAATTTTAAGTCTACTTCATAAAAATGAATTTAATAACTTGCTGTGATGATATGTATACTGTTTTTCTGTGCCTCTACTTGGCTGTTCTCCTTCACATCATTGCTTCATTGTTCCTGTTACAGTGTCCTTTGAATCACACTCCCTTTCTCCTTTGAACTTGTGAACTTTGGGATTTTTGGTTTCACCTTTTTTGTAATCAAACAAACTCCATAGTCTATAGTGCACGTAACACAAGCAGAACTTCAGTTACCGTTATGGTAGCTGCTTGATGATGGGGACATTTTCATGTGCTTTTGGTTGGAAAAGTTGATACCTATAAAGGAATTCTTCTCTTGTTTGGACAAAATGTTGCTTTTTCCCCAGTGACGTTGTTTCCTGAATTTCAAGCCAACCATCGATCTTCTGCACTGGTTTTATCCAACATAGAGTCACATCACAGTGTCAGAAAACTATCACATTCAAACCAATAGGACGTTTAATGTCACCAATTAGCCCCAAAAGCATGTTTTTAAGAAACTTTCTTTTTTTGTTGCACGCAAAATCCACACAGAAATCTCTCAAGTTGCAACCCAGACAAGATAAATGGGCAGCTGCTAGACTCTATGATAATAGAAGAGTGAGACTTTTTGAAAAGATATTTGATTGGCTATCATTCCGATTTTTTTTTTTTTTTTTAAACAATAAATCTTTATAAAGCTCCAATATGGTGCTACTTGTTTTCTTGGGTACATTTAATCACTCACTTTAAACTGCATGTTTGACTCAGCTGTAAAGAACTACTTTTCTAGTTGTAATTCTAATAGAATGAAAAATCATTTTGTAGCTTAACTCGAAAAAAATACAAAGCACAGGAGATCTGACAGCTGACGGTTGCGTATATTTTTAGTATTTCTAAAAGTATGAAGAGATGTCAAAATATTTACAATTCAGTGTTTCGTGCCAACGACTTAGGCTTTAACCTGTTTCTCACATTTGGTTGAAAATCTGATCCAGCACCATACAGCTGGTGGAAAACTTGCTGCTTGATTTGACCATTTTCATGCCTTTCAAAAGGGTTGAAGGATTAAATTTTCCTAAATGAGCTCAGTCAATTTTTCAAACCATAAAGCTCTTTCAAATCCCTCTGGGTGAAGCCAAAAATGCATTGTCATCCAGCTAAAACATGGCTGCTTGTCTTCTCAAAAAGAAAGGAGGGGGAAAAAATGGAGCATTTTGCAAATGCTGCTTCACCTGACAGGTAAAGGGTTATTATGTGACAACAGTATAGGTGCATGTCCATATACAGACACCTGCGCAATGTTCACTCAAGCAAAACGACAACACGGAGCTTGCAAACATCCAAACATATTTCGTAATTTCTCCCCACGACCCTTCCTTCTCTGTTGCTTCTTCTTCAGAGGCAGCCGATCTTGTGTGTAGCGGCTCATTACGCAGGCTGATGGTTGAGTCCTTGTCAACTCACTGTCCAATTAGCATATCCAAGGCTGGCAGACTCTTATCCTAGCGGGAGAGAGAACTGTATATACATACTGATGTCCGCATAGTTATGCACTTGCATGTACATTCCTAATTGTTAAACAGCTCTGACATATGAGAGAAGAAGCCTTCTATAAATTGTTCGATTACAGGGACAACTCCTAATCCAAACACAATCGCTTCCTCACATAAATCCCAAAACACGGCTAATAAATGTGTTTTGACTAAATGATCAAGTCCATCAAACGGCACACACATTCTCGTGCGACAAACACACACTGCCATTCAGGACACACTGCAGCCAATTAGTGAGCTTCTTGCGGAGCAGGGCTAAGACTCCCTGACAACAGAGAACACCTTCATCCGCCTGGACGTCACTGTCATCATCCTGGCCATCATCATATTTCAAATGTGCTCCTCTAATGAGACATGCCAGCCATTTTTGCCTCCCCATTTCAGCTGTTTAGTAAAACATACACATCTGTTACAAGACACATTTGGGCTGTCTGAAGCAGGTTTTAGGATGCGTTGTTAGGCTTGTCTTGATAACAGCGGCCTTGTTAAACACTGATTATTCAAACACAGTTACCCAGTTGGGATACTGCTAATGTAGACCTCTAAGACCTCTTTTTGATTCTATTTATTCTCCTAGTTATTCATACGAACTACGACGACACACACGATTGAAATTGTGTTGAAGTTGTGCACCGGGCGCGACACTGCAGGGCTTTACAAGTGCGGGTCTTTATTCCTCATTCATCTTTACCTTGTGTGCTGCAATCTTGGAGCAAGCCTTGATTCATTCTTTGCTTATGTAAAAGATCTGAGCTCCCTTTTGGGAGATCCTTAATAATTTCCTGGAGACAAACTGTTGTGTTTGCCTAGGATCCCATTCTCTTGTGTATTTCTGCTACCATAGTATCACCTGTCTGGTGTGGTCACATGATACGTCGTCCTCTGAGAGCTCATTAACTCACACAACTGCAGCAGAGCTTCATAACAACACTTGAGATCATATATAGAACATTAACATACATTTTCATACTCAGTGCAGTCTTTTTTTTCTTCATGATAGTGAACAGCATACAAATATAGCAACAAAAAAAAAGGATTACTGACAACTTATGAGCCTGTTGATTAGAAAAGAAATTATTATTCAATAAGAAGGCTGATTTTTAAGGTATATGCTGGTGAACAAATCTTATTTGCGTCCTACACAGGCGGCCAGGCTTAGCAGTTCTGTCACTAACCAGCCATTGCATGGCTTCCTGATGGAGATGAGATTTGTGACGCCAAATGAATTTCTCCTTGTGGGACGATAAAGTTGTGAATAGAATTGAAAACCAGAGTAATGGGGTAGAAAAACTGCATTTGTCCTCTGTCTCAACGCTGAAATCAGATGGCGAGCATGTCTTGGTAAGTGAATAGATGAAATGCTTGTCAAGGGTAACAGACTTGCGTGCGGATGCTTCCTACCGATGACTAGCCATTACTCTCACCTCCATCAAGCAAATACTTCATCCAAACTGGCATTCCTCAGTGCTGTGGAGACAGAGTAATCATGAAATGCCACAAACAAATGTGGGCCTGCATTCAAGAGCCATGTCAAACAGTCCCGACACCTGCATCTATGCACATGCACACACACCCATACAAATGCGGACAAACATTTCACAGACTGCAGAAAGTGCCTGCATGCTGACCCTGAAGTGAGACTAATCTTCAAGCTTTTAACTTTTCTGTCACTGAGTTGTGATGATGGAATGAAGCCATAAGTTTCCTGGACATGGTTCCTTTCCCTTCCTGCAAAAGTAAAGGTCTTTAAATAAGCCAAGCTGTTTCACAGATCCAATAAAGATGCTCTTTCACAAGGAATATATGCCAAAACCTTTTTCCTTTGTGAAATCTGTAAATATCACTACCTCACTGCAGCAGGGTGTAGTTGTTTTTAAAAGGTTGCAAAGGAACCAGGTCGAATTGTTTTGGAATTACATAAAAAGAAAAGCATTAACTCTGACTGAATATGGATTTAATCACAAGAACAGAATTTGTAGTATAGAGCTGTGATGCTTTCCTGTGTGGTTGTACTTAACGTGACTGCTCTGAGGAGACTTCAGCGGGCCAGCAGCTTCACATTGACATCATTAACCTGATGTTGCAGGTGTTAAACATAATATGGTCAATTAGAGCTTAGCAGTGGTACACACAGATGTTGCTAGTTTTTCCCCACAACATTTGTCATAAAGTAATGTTGGTATACTGATAAAACAGAAAGGATCCTGGGTGATATAGAGTATATTACTGACAATCGAAAGATGTCTCTAAAAATGTCTCTGAAGCCACGAATGTGGTTTCTTTTTTTAGTTTATAGAAATCTAAAGGTCACTCAAGTCATTAGGAATTATTCCACACTATGCCATAAATGTTTCTTTCATCTAATCTTGACAGTCATTCTGAAAAGCAGGGATGCATATTATTAAAGGATAAAAAAAACATATCTTATGTTTAATAAAAGTTTGTTTCATTAAATCTTTTTTTGGTTGAAAATTGTCTTGACATTAATTATTAGGTGAGACTGAAATAACCTTTTTCGCATTGAGGCACGCTGCTAAAATAAATAAATAAATAAATAATCTCATTAAAATACTGGATGCTTCAACAAACTGAACACGACCAATATTTGTGACGTTTATATATGTATATCTTCAAAATAAACACATTGCATTTTTTGTTTGCATGTGTCAGATAATAAGGAAATTGCACTACATGTGAAACTTGAGCTTTTTGCCATCAGATGGAAATGAATATGTTCATTCGGCTAGAAGACTGGGAAAATATTGGTTCTTGAGAGAAATCTAATATTATATACTTTGATTGAAAGTGAAACATTATTATTTCATGACATTATGATGTTGTAAAAATTAAATAATCCTGACTGTTATACATTTCGTGGCATGCAGCCTGTCATTTATGGGTTAATTTGACAAAAACAAGTAAGCTCATTATTAAATACCAAAGATCTCAATCATATTTTGGCATCATTCTACCTCAAATTAATGCATCCAAGCCTTTAATGTGCACAAACAGTGATGTGCTGTATTTGATGAAAATACACCTAAACACTCATCAAGGGCTTAAAGTAAGATGCATGGACGATTCTGCCATTAAGGAATTTATTGAAAGCAAAATATCCAATTCAAAAGGAATCATGCCACCTCAGTCACCGCGTTCTGTCTCGTCAGTTTGTCTTCCGCTTTATCAGCCATCTTGTCAGTCAGCCCTACCCTCCTAATGACTCCTGTCACTCAGGGATGTAACTGTCAGGCCGCGTCAATGGCTGCACTTCCTCCTCTCATGATTGGATAATGGGCTGTGTGCATCAACACATTTAGCCATTTTCAGTGCAAACGCCAGCTGAGGGAAAAGCTCAGACGACGCGCACTCATCCTGTATTGTGCAGAAATGCCAACGAGGGGGACGAGAAGAGTGAGCTCGCTGTTGAGGCTGAGCGGAGGGTTGACCAAAGGACAGCCAGACAGCGGCAACAGCGGACCTCTTTTGCATAAAGCAGGAGAGCACGAGAGGGAGGGGCGGGAGGCAAGGTGAGGATGTCTTCAGATGTGGCAGTTGTGATGAAAAGAGAGGTGAACGACTGAAGACAAGAGGTGGAGAAGAGAGGAAGAGGAGCGAGGGAGAGGAGCTGTGTGTGTGTGCATTATTCATCCCTGCTGACACATCAGAATCTCTGATTCATCTGTGGAAGGGCATCAGTCAACTCACAACACATCTCTTAGCCTTCACTCATATGCACACACAACAACACAGATATATGATGAAGACACGCATGCGGGCACGCACACACACGTATCTATGTAATCAACATAGCTTTAGTTTAGTTGAAGAGGGCTTTTAAATTTTATGTAAAGCACATTTTTAGGGGTATTTTCACTTCTTGGTGACTTGCACTTTCAAACATACCTAATTCAAATAAATACAAAATACAAAAGTGTATGAATTGCATTGTACAAAAAAAAAAAAAAAAAAATCTTGAAAAAATCTACTTGAAAACCATGTACAAATCTTTGGTAAAACACAATGGATGTCTTTTAATGCTCTCATACATCATTTGCAGTGACCATTTTGATTTTTTGATCATTATATGCGGTGATGACTTTCATACAGTGCAGCACTTTGTCATACAGGATGCAATTACTGTTAACTGACTGTGTGTGTTCCCATGTGACTACTAAATGCTCGCTGTTTGTGTAGAATATCAATAATCAAATGCCGGGCAGCCATGGTTCAAATCAACTGTAAAAGCATTTTTTTTTTCACTATTACTGCACAGCATTAGGTAGCTAATATACCTATAATCTCACAAAACAAAAACAAATGTATCTCAAGTGCAATGAAATGATGACATTTTGCATTGGATAAGGCTTTTAAATGTCAAACAACAAGGTAACTAACAAAATCTGGTCTAAAGTGTAAGTGAAACATAAAGTTAGATGTGTAATGCATTGATAATCATATACACACACTCACACACACACACACACACACACACATACACACACACACACACACACACACGTATCATGCAAAGAACATTTCCAGGCCTTTTAAACAAAGCTTAATAATCCAGTGGGGAAAGAAAAAAAAATTAAATTGGCTTTGAAATTAAACTGAGACTTTATGGGATTTTCATATCAAGGAATAATTATTTTAATGATTGAAAAACCAACTTTAATTTCTGATGTTTGCCTTTGCATGGCGCCAAGCCCCTCAGATCTCATCCTGCATTCAGTATATGCATTGTTTTCAGCAACCCCTGAATAAACAAGTGGAGAAGAATAGCAGACAAAAGCTCAGCGTTTGGAAGGCTTTTGGAAAGGTCAATTAATATCAATGCCGAGACAACAACAAAGTTTCTGTCTGCTTGTAATACAGGTGGCTACGCTCAGAGCATCAAAGTTGCGTGTCGTGATGTGCAGCCGGTTGGCACAAAGCAAAGCAAACGGAAAGTGTCCATAGATATTCTGACAAAACCTGGGAGTGGGCTTAACATTTAACACAAGGGAAGCGAGTACAGAGCAGAGCAGTTAGGGTACCGCTGCTGCGAGGATCTGGGAATAAGACTTCAATGAGGCCTTTGACGTGAAACCAAAGCCGCTCTGCTGGGAGCACACGTCATCTGGCATATTCAAGTCTAGATGGCTCTTACAGGGGTATCTGCTTGGAAGGAGCAGAGAACCATTGAGGCCTGGAGTTGAACTTCACGAATTGCTATTTAAGGAGTACATGCCATCACTGATTTCATGAGCAGTCGCTCCCAGCTCTGTCTGGAAGAATACCTGTGAGGCCGGGCAGCTTTTTAACTCCTGGAAAAGAATATTTGATTTGCTTCCAACTGACGCACAGAGGAAATTTGCCAGTTCAATTATTCGACTTGTCTCCTTTCAAAATAATGCAAATATCTACATCCCTAGCTTTCTCATTAAGGTGGGGTAGCTTGTGTATTTTCCTGTTAGGAAGTAAAACTTTAAAAAAAAAAAA
>OMNM01023660.1:8549-24073 GCA_900302745.1 Parablennius parvicornis | reverse complement strand
GTGTGGAAATGAAAGTTTCTCCGTGCAGCTTCGGAGTTCACCTGTCTCTCGGATGGATGGATGGATGGATGGATGGATGGATGGATGGATGGATGGATGGATGGATGGATGGATGGATGGATACTTGTGCCTTAAGTATGTGTTGATCGTACAGGATCTATAGAACAAGTGGAAATGATATAAACACTTGTATACTTACCGGTCAGAGCACTTGCATGATGAATGTCATATACAATTAGACGAAGAATCAGAATTTTCTACAACAACAAATAACATCCTACATGTGAGTTGTTATATTATATACAAGTTATATTTTGTGTTCTCTTTTTGTCATTAACACATTATACTGTAGAATTTCACTAATCACTAATATAAGTGAAGTGAAAATTTACAAATTGAGAAATAAAAGTACTTTTCCTGAAATTCGATCTTTCATCAGACTATTACCTTTAATGTCACATGGCTGCTGTGAAAGGTAATACTTTCATTCCACTTGTTGAAATCATAGCTTCCTCAAATTTATGGGTAAGCAGGCTTGTTAAATATGTTAAATCATATTCCCCTATGATAATATGATGTTCTACTAATATATTTCAATTATTGCATACCACATGTTAGTGCAGTGGCTAATACTCTCACCTCACACTGAGACACTCCCCAATTCAGATCTGGTCCAGGGTATTGTTCTGTGTGAAGGCAGTGTGTTCTCCCTGTGCATGCATGGGTTTGTGCCATGTACTCCAGTTTCCTCCCACCATTCAAACCCATCCCTTTTAAGTTTATATTAGTGTGGTGTAGATATGATTGCCTCTCTCTGTGTGCTCCGTAATGGCCTGGAATCCTGTTCAGGATGTACCCTGCCACCCCCTAATGCCAGCTGGGTTCTGCTCCAGCCTCCTGCAACCCTAAGTCGGATTAATAAGTATAATAAATATGGAAGATGCCCGCCTGCAGATGTATATTGTCCATCGTCTTCATTATTGTGGGCAAATATAATTCAACTCAGAAAAGAGACCATGGGGTTTGTGTGCTTTAGGATTCTAGTATGTAAAATACATGCATTCTAAATGCAACCAAAAAGGAGGCGTTGATTCATCATTACTGGTAAACTTGTATATGGAAACCATCGCAGTAAGATAATGTAGAGATGATCATGCTGTGGGTCCTTGATGTAGATCTTAAAAAGAGTAAAGTCACTTATGGCGACAGCTTGGTAAACTGTTTCTAAGAATCGCAATGTCACTTCAACAGTGATTATTCACACAAACACACAGTGATGAATAGTTCTCTGTCTTTGTTTGAGGCAGAGGAGAATCTTTTACAGGATAGACCAGATCAGACCAGTGTGTCAGGCTGTCATATGTAAGAGGCTGGTTCCAGAGACCACCGTCTGTCATCTGTTGTGTTAGCCCTGCTCTCGTCCAGACCCATCTGCTCCGAACACGGTGGCATTGCTCAAGAGTGGAAAATTTCCTTTACGCAAGCTATACTCTGAAGCCTATCGAGGATTTTTGGAGGAGGTAGTTATTTTACTGAAATATATGCTCTGTACATGGCTGAGGGGAATGTTTGGATTAATAGCAAACTGAATGTATAGCTAACAGGCATGCTTTTATTATTATTTGGGAAGCCTATATTTTATCTACAAACTTGACCTACAAATAGTTCACCTGTTTCCTCATTGCTCATATAGATTAAAGTTCATAATCATATTGAGTTGCAAAACACTTTAGGCAATAAGGACAGGATAATCAATTTTCACACTCTGCAAAGATTTTTATATTTTTTCCTTTTACCCCTTCATTAGTGTAGTGTCCAGTCTGTGTATATAAAGTGTTGTTGTATTGTATCTGCTCTTGTATTATATAAAACCACAGTAAAGCATCCCTGTCCGTCTCCAGTCAGAGCTAATGATGCAACAGAGGATTAGTAAACTGAAGTATCTTTTGCTCCACATCAAAAGTGATCTTTTCTGGTTCAGTTCTGTAATGACCACTCCAAACCACTAGATGTCAACCTTGCATTACTTAAGGTATCCAGTTAGTAACAGTACTTCTAACTCTCTCGATGTGGCTTTAAAGTAACTGATTTGTTTGCCTTCCTTCGGCTGTTGTATAGTTCAGAAGACTACAAAACTCAAAGGTGAGTAACCCTGACTCTAGATTATTTATTTTGACACTGAACACTTTTTTTGACTCTAGAAAAAGGAAAATTGAAAGCTAAAGAGTTCATGTGATATGAAGCCTTCCTGTATCGATGCACCAATTAACAGTCACATGTGAATTCTGTAATTTAAAATGATCAGTTTGACATGTTGTCCAAAATCATTCTAAGTTGCTGTTAAACATAGGTTTGTGGCTGGTGACTTTTTTTTTTTTTTTTTTTTTAATTATCAAATACGGATGCATATTTGGGAGATTTGGGGTATAGAATTCGGTAAATGGATGTCCATAAGCAGTCACCTCAGAACACTTGTTTTCTTCAGCTGCTATTGTGGCAGTTGTGCACACCACAGCTGGATTCACCCACAGAGATGCGGAGTCGGAACGTTCGAAAAGCATACTTTATTAAATTAAAGCAAAACTTCAACTGAAAGGTCATGACCCACACACAGGTGCTGCAGCCCTGTGTGTATCCCGCCTGTCACACTGTGTATCCGGGCGGCTCCTCCTTAATGGGCAGAGAGGTGAGGTAGCACACCTGATTCCCATCAGGGGCTTAATCACCTCTCTGCCACAGTAATAAAATTAAAAATGATATTCTCATGAAAATGATTCATATATTATTTTCAGTTATTTATTAAAAAATGTCCCCATTTACCCATTGTAGCATAACCATTCAGTTTGTATTCATGTATATAGTGATTTTTAGGTTTTTACTTGACAGTTTATATAACTGGGCTGTAACTGTGACTGACTCTTCATTGGGACAAATCTAACAAACTGACTAAATAAATAAATAAATAAATAAATAAATAAATAAATAAGTACCTAAATAAATACTTTTTTCTACCTTAGAGAGACACCAAAAATCAGCCTTTTTTTAATTTTAGGAATGGATGTGTATAGATCTTCCAACTTTACTTTAATTACTGTCTTTTCACTGTGTCATTGGTTTGCAAGCCAATGGTCAGCAACTGTGTCATGATATAAAATCTACTTATTATAAGTGAATCATTGGAAAGAAAATTTGACTAGTAACATAAAAACCCAAAAGGGTTCACAAATTTTGTGAAATAGATCAAATGTAACTGCAACAGGTTGAAAAGATGGTCAGCGATTCTTCTGGAGGATTAAATTACTTTCATTTACTCTTTGCATGGCAAGACGTTGTGTTACAGGGTAAGATTAGCAATGCATTTTGGACAACCATGTTGTATTTGTTCAACGGATAGAATATAAACACCATGGGGACTGATAAGCAGCAAAAAATAAAACTGGCTGGCTGGCACCAGTGACTCTTTGATTCTGCAGAGCAATCTGTACACTCCAAACAGAGGAGGATCTATTTATGCAAGTTTGCGTAGGCTATTGTTGTTGTCATGGTTACAGCACAAGGAGATTTGGCTTATGGCTGGAGCCGCAAGTCACCAAAAAGAACATAGGCTCATCTAATCACTGTTGGCTTGAGACATATGGCTTTCATATCCCATTTATTGTAATAGCATAACAACACAGTTATGAAATGCAGACTCTCTCTCTCTGATTCTCGATTTCAAGTATAGCCTGGAGGCTATAGAAAACACAGTATAATTATGTAATTGCTGTTTGTATGTGTTCTTACGTCAATACCTATATTCTCAGATGACTGTTTGATCTTTTCTCCAAAGGGATTATATCATCATGTCTGTTTTGACGATAACACAAATGACCGTCGGTGTAGTAGAACTTTCAGAAATAGAACTCAGGCTATTACTGTTGAGACAATACTTTCTATAGAAACAAGGCTGAAGCCAAGTAGAACTGTCACCTGAGGCCTTTAGAAGAATCCTCGATAGATGTAAGAATAGATTATTTTTTTGCCAACACAAGTGATATATGTTTGCATTTAATTATTCTACAATCAGTTAGTTAGTTTTTTTAAGAAGAATATGTAGAAATACATTTGTCCCGTAATCCCAGTCTGCTTTATTTGTCCACCCTGAACAAAGAGAATCTTGTTGAGGGTTTTTTTTTATATCCCTGTCAATCAAACATGAGTCTGTCCATAATACCCATTGTGTTGTGTCATGTGTCTTGCCCATCTGTTCCACAGATGTAAGCGCTGAGCAGTAGGTTGCTATTTGATCAAAAAGCAGCAATACTTTCACAAAGTACGCATGGCTAAATTTCACCACTAAGGTCACCAGTTGATGTCACTGCAACTGGCAGCATAATCTTGGCTACTTTGTATGATTCACACATTAAATAACCTGATAACTGTTAAAATGTATTTTACCAACCAAAAAAAAAGTGGTATATATGATTTATATTGTATTGAACAATAAATAGTAACAAGTTGAACTTAATATATAAATTGAACAAGTAAATCATTCGAAATATTTTAAGCTGATCTTTTAGTGAGCACAGCAAAATGTCTTCTAAATAGATGTTCTTGAAATATCTGCTTGAAAGTTTGCAAAAGGGCATTTTTAAAATGGAAGACTGATCAGAAAAATTTAACTACTTTCATTGTGAAATAAGGTTTTCAATATCACATGTTGAGGCAGCGTACGTATGATAAGAAGAAACGGTATGTACACTTATTTGTAAAGCAACTCCTCTGCTGCCCAATAGAGTCAGAGATTATAGTCTGTTATTCTTCTGGACTGTATCCAGTTGCTCTGAGAGCTCATCTATGAATGAATTTCCTGCCGTTCCTGCCATTCCTGCTGTTTTAAATTTCTGTCTGTAACACCGGTTTATTTATGATTTGTTGACTTTCTGATCTATTTGTCATTAGTTGCATTCTCATATGAGCACAGTGGCTTACTCTGTGTTTAGTCTACAGCTTCAGAATGGGCTTGAGGTTGTATTAAAAGAGCATCAAACTCTGAGTGCTCTTTTTCTGCAAGATTCTTGTGGATTCTAACTTCAGCAAAACGTGTTGCAAAGGCTCCCTCTGTTTGTTTTACTTTATTTAATAAAGTTCTCATCCAGCATGTCTCTTCACACCAGACCAGGTCTGCTTTCTGCTGGCTCGGAACAGCAGGAATTCCTTGTTGATCGCTGGCTGAACTCGAGTTGAACAGATTTAGTGTAGAAAGATGTTCAGATGTTCAAAGCATTTAAAGTAAAATTATTTCAAACCGTTGTGCACTCAGTGAATCGTTGATTTATTTGCAAGATAATTCTCTTAATATCATCTGGCATTGTACATTTCTCAAAATGAAACACTGAACAGAAAAGGTAGGCTATTGTTCATCAGACTTCAAAGAGAGATTGAAAAATGATGTGTTCCCTCTGCAAATGTCCACAGTACAATTCTTTTTATCATTTTTTTTGCTTTCGAAGAAGGATCTGTCATATCTGACTGAAGAATAAGCAGAATACTTAAGAAGAGGTAGATTTAAAGAGTACAATAAAATCACAAACCAACTTACTCAGCATGAACTCTGCAGAAATCTTTACTTTTGTGATCCCAACTGCATTTCATTGTCACGTTATAATATTATACTCCTGGTTTTTCAGATTGTGGGAGGATGATAAAGCTGTCATCCTTTTTGAAGCTTGAACCAAGCACCTTTTTAGATGGATTGTTAGAATTCAGCATGTTTTAAAAGTATATAGATTTTTCTGCTAAATGCTTCCTAAGAAGTTCTATGCACCACATATATACTCCAGTATAATAATTATAATGATAATAATACATCAAAGTGCGCTTTTTTTTTTTGACACTCAAAGACGCTTTACATAGCAAAAACAAAAATAATGGGAAATAATAATAAAATTAAAATAAGAGTTATGGGAAAGCTAGTTTGAACAGGTTGGTTTTGAGGAGTGATTTGAGGTATACTACAGTTATCTTTTAAGGTCTTAATTCATGTTGAGGTATGTTGCTTTAAAGACAACGTCAAAACATGTTTTCAGTTCACAAACAGTCCAAGTGTGAGATATCTTTCAAGAGAAAGAAGTCAAATATGTATCAGTTGAATCACGTTTTTAGTCTGTGTCGTTTTTATGTTCCGGCAGTTTACATCATTTCAGACAGCAAGAAGACATTTCCAGAGAGATTTGAAGGTGTACACTGAATCCCACTCCACCTCTCCTCATGAGGCTTGTTGGCCCCTCTTCAGCACGCAGGGCTCTTCACTCTGGTTCCAGCTTTCTTTCCATTAATTGCTCAGCTTTACTCTTTCATCTCTGCTGATGTGATCCAACGCAAGCACAGCACATAATGAATTGGTTTATTTTTTTCTGCTTCAGCTAGGACCAAGAACATGAAAGTGCCTATCAGTAGTCCTATATATCTTCTATCAAGTTGCACAGTCAGGTACGATATTATATCTTTTATAAAAGTTTTAAGCGCTTTGGTGGCAATATATTTCTTAATGCACAGTAGATTTCATGTGATGACTCTGTGCTTTGTTTCTTTTAAACATAGGTTTGGAAGTCAGTTATATAACTTCATTCAGACAGTAAATATTTAAATATGAGCTGTGTGTATAACCAATGAGCTTGACATCTTTTAGGTATCGTACGATTGCAGTTCAATTATCTTTAAAAGGATGTATTGATGAACTATTTTTCATCGTTCAGCCAAGTAGAAAAAACACAGGGGACTTCTAACCAAGTCGCAATGACTGGCTACACAAGTGTAGGAGCAGGCCATAGTCCCTGATGCAGTATTTTTCTGGATCTGAAGCAACACTGAGTCATTCAGGATGTTTTTCTTTGGGGTTTAATTACCATCTGCCTGACAGGCTCTGTACGGATTTGGTCTAAATGGTCACATAATGGGGGAAATACATCCCATTCTTTTCTCCAAGCTCCATCGCTGTTTGATTATCACTTGAAGGGGAGCTGTTGGGCCTAAATCTGTATCAAAATATCTCATAAGCAAAAGCACTAACATGATTAAAAACTTTGTGCAGTCATGTTTGGCAAATATTTTGTAATTTTTTTTAATATAAACATTGTGATAAGGTCAGGAAGTTTATCCTTATGAGCAAAATGAGGTCATGTCAATTCGATTTAATAATCAGAGAACTTTAAAAATCATACGGCTTCCTCAACTGGGCTTTCCGATATGCATATGCATACAATATAAAAATATAGCAACTGTGTGTCCTAATTCCTATTTGGTGAAAGGAAACGCCCTCCCACAAAATGCATTCCATAAGAAAAAAAACTTGGAGAGGAGTAAGTGAGGAGACTTACCAGAACCAGAACTGACTTTTGTGACAAATTGATGTTTGTACAAAACGTGGCAGATTTAAGGCAAAAACAACTGTGATGACAAAATTATAGAACGTAACTACACAAAGAAAATAACCTAGAGGGATGTCCAGCAACTTCATTAACTTCCTGATGGAACTAAACAAACGAGGACCTTAGCTGCATGTCTTCCCGACCAAAATGAAGACATAGGAAGACGTACACAAGCGTGATGGTGGGGACTCTTACTCTGGTCAAAGGCGCACATGAAAGGACGAAGGACATTGACGGACAAGAACAAATTTAATTTCCCTGGAACTTTTCCTTTGGATAAAGAAGCATCCAGACCTGCAGAGAGAAGAAAAGTCAGACATTGATGGCCATTATAGAGCATAATTGACCTGGGATGAGATGCAATCCTTTCTAACACACAATGCATGATCATTACTGTTAGCTTACCTGACAACTGTGTAATAAGATAACCACATAAATCAGTGCAACTAGTTTCCCTTCATAGCCCAGGTATACAAGTCAGTGTAATATTATTGCTGACAGTTGTATGAGGAAGGTTGCCATACCCCTTGTTAGCAAAATGGCCCAAATGTGTCTAGCTTGTTAACCTGCCATGAACACTTTATTATCTGGCAGCAGAGATGAAGACAGCAGGAGCAGAGAGGCTGTTTAGTTAGAGTGCATGTCTATCTCACTTGTTAAATCTTTATCTGGGTGGTACTTCTGCAAAATACAATCTAAGGCTCTGAAAAAGCAATTGCATATGCTACTTTGTAGTATTACTAAACTCAGAAAAAAAATAAAATATACATAAATATATAGAAACTTTACTTTTATATATTTATATTGTGTCTACAATGTATCTACTTTTTACACTTTATATTGATGCTTAAAGGGAACAACAACTGTACATTCATCATATATGACATATGACAATAAAGTATTTATTTATTTACTATTTTTTAATCATTCATTCATTCATTCATTCATTTATTTATGTATTTGTTTATTTATTTCGTAAGTACAATAACATCAACATTCCAATTTCACTACTTGTCTCCTCAGTGACGTCACCATTGTTTTGTTGACGTTCGTCACGTGGAGCGCTGTGCACGAACTTCCTTAGCAACGTGTATCTGAACCAGGAAGTGCTTGTTGTGTGCCACTTTAGCCGCCGTAGCACAGGGGAGTGGAAATGTGTGACTGTAAAGTTTGTCTCGGTTAATCGTGTGCGTTCAGCTGCTGCCCATGCCTTTGAAACACATGCCGGATAACGTCGTGATCAGAAAACCGTCGTGTCGCCGGTAGCAAAGGAGCAAAGACTGTAAGTTGGGATTGTTTTGTTGATGGGGAAACTAGCTTTCGGCTAACAGGCTAACGAACACAGAACTGCTGTCTTGATAGAAAGTGCTTTTTTTTGTCTCTCTTTCATCAATGTACACAACAAAAAACGACATAACATATGCTTAGTAACTGTAAGCTGACATGTCCAGTGGTTTATAAAGTCGTGGGAAAGGTACATT
The DNA here is from genome assembly GCA_900302745.1 of Parablennius parvicornis. Lineage (NCBI taxonomy): Eukaryota > Metazoa > Chordata > Actinopteri > Blenniiformes > Blenniidae > Parablennius > Parablennius parvicornis. The sequence goes on along the minus strand of OMNM01023660.1, from coordinate 15,183 downwards.
TTTGTTACGAGGTTGGTGACATCAGAGCTTTTCATTCTTGCCAGTAGCATTATGGGCTACATCCAAATAAAGAATTACTGTAACAACTGGTCTTTGGATAAAATTAAATCAGTTTTATTTCCATTTCTGCACGTTGGTCCTAAAGGAGTAAAGCTGATCAGTTAGTTTTTAAGTTCACAAGTTTTTACTCATCGTTCCGTTTTATATCTTAATTGCCAGCGTAACAACAGCATTAGTTGCCCATCTATCCTTTAAAAATGAACTCAAACAATATCTACATCCATGTCCTTATAATGTGAAGAGTTTTAAGACCTTCTTACTTTATTAGCGAGATGGATAGATCATTTATTCATTCGGGAAAAAAATACACATTCTCAGATGCTCTTACATATATCAGGTAAACTACTAACATTAGGTAAATTTGAACAGATACATACTGTATGCCAAATATTAACAAATAATTTGCAATGAACTGAGAGACCGGGAGAGGATACCAAGCAAAACCAACATACTGGTGCCATTATAAAATAAACCATGGTGTGTGATTATGTTTCTTCTTTGCAAATGCCCTACTGAATTTTCTGAATGTCTTTGTCCTGTATATTTCCATCAGCAATGACACATCCACTTTCCTGCTACAGGTATGCCATGACAATGACTGACTTGCCTTCGTCTCATTGGCAATGATAGGCTTGTCAAGTTATGCAGGGGTTATGGAGAGTCCAATGAATTCTGCTGTCGGACAGCAGGCCGCCTCTCCCCTTGCCAACGCCTGGAAACAGGAATCTATTAACAATTTGAAGCCAAGAAGTGTGGGTGGATTTGTTTTAGTGCATGCAGGTAGGCGCACATATCATAATTTTCTTGATGTTTGGTCATTTTAGAGACTTCTGATCATTAAATAGAACACTTATCTGGTAATAAAATGGCCAATCCTTGATTGATTTATTTATTTTGGCAATTCATTTTCAGGAGCAGGATACCATTCTGAATCTAAGGCCAAGGAGTACAAACATGTGTGCAAAAGGGCATGTCAACGAGTAAGTGTACTTTATATATCAGCATTGTGTGCGTCCAAGAACAATAATGTTACTGAAAGTACACATGATGTATGCATGTTTTTTTTTTTCCTCTATCCATTCATCTTTGTTCCTGCTCAGTCCATATGAGGTTGGACACTTACGTCTCTGTTCCTCACAACTTCTCCAGCTCTTCTGGAGTTTTTGACCTGTCTGTATTAATATATTACCAACTTTTAACTTTGCTTAAAATTTAAACAAATGCATCTGTCTGTTATGCTGGCTTGATCCAGACTAGGACTTGCAGGCTTGAACAAATCACAACTTCTAACAGGAAGAAACATTTACCCACACACAGAATCACACATGTAGACAGTCTGACTTTGGGGTCCCTAGGGTACTTTCACTTTTGAATGCAATGAGAAAAAAACCCTACAAACGTTATTTTCTGAAAAGCAGTTTTAGAGAATTTGACTGATTTAAACCACTCCTTTTGTGTCAGTTTTTCATGATATTCCAGATTTTGTCAATCTGAATAATATTTGCTACGTTTTCAATATTCTGATCAGAATACCGTAATGATCCCAGAAGGAAATTATCAAATGAATGTCTTACAGTCTTTCAAACATGATTTTGAATAACAAGGGGGCTTGTACCAAAAAAAGTATATATTTAAAGTCAAATGCCTGTCTAAAACACAGTTTATGTATTATGAGACATGCAAATGGAGTTTTGCTTCATTGTCAAACTCTTATGGGACAAATGTAACTGGCAATATGCCTTTGCAATATTAGACTGACACTGACTATTCCTGTCTTGTTGCACTGATTTTGTATTTTTTTTACATAATATTCAACTCATCTTCTTCACTTTTACAAAGATTCCCCCATTTTTTTTAGCTGTTTATTTATTGTATAGTTAATTATGTGATTATTTTTTTTTAATGTTGATATTTCAAGTATTCAGTTTCTTATTGCCACTTTTTCATTTACTTCAGTCTTTTTTTGGAGGGAAGTGAAATTTGACTCATATATTTTATCTTTCAATACATGGCTCTGTACTCCCTTCATCCACCACAGACTTTAGATTATTAAGCTTCACTATTTAAGAATATAGTTGTACAAAATAACTTATTAACATCTTACTCCCTTTTTCTCAGTAGAAAAGGAGCAAAGCAAGATTTCTAAGGGCATTTTTCTTATCAGTAGAGTTGTGTTTATACCATGATCTCAATTTAGAGTTCACGTTCTGTAATTTTCTCTGGTTCAGTAACAAATCTCTTCTTTCACTGGGAGTGCCACTGGAGATCATCCTCTTCCTCGTCTCTGTCTCCTCGCGGCAATCACACCTGCACATCCTCCCTCAGTGCATCCATGAGCTTCCTCATAGCTCCTCTTCTTCTCCTCATATCTTTTAGCTCTATCCTCAGCCTACTTGTGAACCTTCTTCATACGCTACACACAGCTTGAGAAGAGGTCAAGAAGGACTTGATTTATCTCTTTACCTTCCTCACCTGATAGTTGGAGTGTTTTCCAAACTTTTTTTGGATTCATCTTCAGCTTTTCAGATGAAGATCTGAGGATTTCCCTGAGGTTTACGCAACAGGATCAGGTCACATTGGGCTTGTCTGAAAACAGCTGTCATTGCGTATGTTTTCAGCAGTTTTCCAATGTGTGTTTTGGCTGTACTAGACAAACTCTTTAATGTCTATTTTGAAGTCCTTCCAGATTTCATTTGGCTGTATTAAGATCGTTTGCTCACAGAGGGGAAGTCTTTGTTCTTTGGCATCTCAAAGCAGGTTCTTTTCCAAAGTGCACTCATATTTAGTTTCACTCATTGTTTCTTCCACCCTCAGAGCTGAAAAGCCACGCTGTATTTTTGTCAATAAGAAGAGTGTTAGAAGGTTAAGGTGGCGTGCCTGCGCCCTGAGGATACAGTTCTCAACAATATACATAATTTCTTACACTGTTACAACATTTAACCATTTCCTATAAAAGTTTTCTTTCTCAATTTGATTTTATTGTAGGTAGAAATAGTTTTCGTGCTGAATTGACTAATTTAACGTGATTAACACTTACACTAGAGACATAATGATTACTTTTGCTCTTCATTTTCAAAATGAAATATTGTAACATTGTGTTCTTTAGGCTTTAAGCCATCTAACTTTAGAGTGTGAACAACTACAGACAGTTAATAGTTGCGATAAACATTTATCAATCAGGAAAAGTTCACTTTGCTTTTGTTTGTTATTGTAGTTTTTTGTAATTAAGTATTAAATAGGAAACAAAAGTAAATACAATTAATTGGAATCATTCAGTGTATTTCTTGTCTGTTTCAGGCTGTGGACCAGCTCAAAGCCGGGGCGCTCGCTGTGGAAGCAGTGACCGCAGCACTTGTTGAACTAGAGGTTTGTTTGTTTTTATGGGACTTCTTCAGTTATTTAATCTCCAGCCATTTATTAATCTAATTAATCAGTAATGCCTCATATATATCAGGTGAATCATTTTCTTTAATCCCAAAAGAAACAAAACAACATCCAAAAACCTTTTGAGTGCAGTTCAGCATGTGTATGTGTTTATCCAAAACATCTTCAGTCTGCTCCAGCTTGTGATGCATGTGCGCACATCCAGCTGAATGATGCAAGAGATGATTTCCTTCAAGATAAAGCTGGAATTAAGATCAGTGACTCTGATGAACTCTGTACTGTTTCAAAAATATGCAGAAAAATGGAGATGGTGATTTTACAAACTTGCGTGTGAATCAGAGGATGGTATTCTCATTGGGAAAAGAAGCTAACAGCAATAAAGACAATGAAGAGCTGGGAGATATTTTTGTCTGAAATACTAATTGCCTTATATTGTGACTAAAGCTTTTGGACATTGTCACGGTTTTCAGAAGTGGCACAGTCAATATGTGCTTTGACTTACAACTTGACAAAGCCTGGACCTCGTGGTTTGCCCACTTCTTGCAGCTTCTCTTCTTTCACTCCATTTTCCAACTGATCAAAGCACACATGAGGTGAAGCTTGTTTAGCCACATTGGCTTCAACATAACAGCCCAGCTCAACAACAATTATGGGAAATCTGAAAAGTTTTGTAACAATGCCAGGATCATTATGCCTTATGCCCAAGTTTTTGGTATAATTTGTACTGAAAACAATCAACATTTTGTTGAGTGTGGCTGATAGTTTGGAGAATGCCAGTAGTAACCTTTCCCACTTTGTTGTGTTGGAAAATATTGTTAAATACCATCATTAACAGAGCTCTTTTGTATTGTTCAACAAAACCTATTCAGAACTGTTGTTAATCTAAGTAATTTGACATTTAAAAAAAGCTCCTTCATAGGACACTATACTCTATTACTGTAGACCAGAACAAAGTCTGACTATTTCCCCTACAATTATATTAACACTGACAGTATAGTTCATCACTGTTTTTGTTTTATTCTAAGCTTTGCTTGTTCCAACTGCTCTCAGGACTCTCCCTTTACAAACGCTGGCACCGGCTCCAACCTCAATTTGTCGGGAGAAATCGAATGTGATGCCAGCATCATGGATGGAAAGTCGCTGCATTTTGGCGCTGTAGGAGCTATAGGTGGTGAGTGTTGACGGTCCCACTAACAACACTTTATTGTAAGTTTAACTGAATTACTTTTCTCTATCTCAAAAAATCTTTACAATTGAGACCACCTACTTAATTTGGTGGACAGTCAATAAATTTGGTTGATCTGCTGAAAGCAGTGTGTTTGCTACTTCAGTTTTTTTAAAGCTTTCAGTATTTTTTTTTATAACAATTTATGATTCATTGCAGGCAGGTGGTGAAAGCTGGTGTTTCCACATTTAGTCCAAAAGACAAATGTTATTTTAGCACCACATCTGCATGATGTTAACCATATAATTTGTATATTATGAGGGAATCTTGGTTGGCTTAGATTTCTAAATGTGTACCTGCCAAGTTTTGTTTTGTTTTTTTTTTTGTTTTTTTTTTCTTTTGTAATGTCTCAGTATTTACTGAGTTGTGTATAAATAGCCTGAAAACAAAGCAGCTTCCAAGAGGCTCTCACACGCTTTCATTTTAAAGATTACCATTATTTGAAAATTAACTATTTCTCTCTTATTGAAATATCCATACACTATGTGGCAAAATGTAACCATGCTGCACTTCCTGGATTTGTTTTTACAATATAGTACTGTCCTTCAGGTATTAGGAACCCAGTCTTAGTGGCAAACCGCCTGCTGAGTGAAGCACAGAAAGGGAAGCTTTCAGCTGGCAGAATACCACCCTGGTGATTACCATGCTCATTCATTCATGTTAATTGGATGTGTTTATATGCAATTGTTACACTGTTCTTCTTGTCCTCAGCTTTCTGGTGGGGCGAGGAGCACATGATTGGGCAGTCAGCCATGGTATACCACCATGCCCTTCAGATAAAATGGCTACCAGTGAGTACTGAGGCGTGGATTTACAAACATTACATTGGAAATTCAAAAATCAATCAAACACATAAGTGTATACTGTACTGATCCAACTTACGTTACCAAAAGCATTCACAAGACATGGCTTGAATTACGTAGATGTCTTACAATAACAATATTTTGTCACTCCAACCAGAGTTCAGTTTATCTGCATACAAGAGGAACAAACGAAAGATGGAACTGGCAGAAAAAATGGATGCAGGACATATTCAGACAAAGAAAAGACGACAATCAAGTGAAAATGTGAGTTTAATGTTCATCCCTTCAAAACATTTTTGATATGTAGTGCACAACTTCGGTGAGAATGAATTCCTTCATGTTTATCGAAGGGTAATGTTCATCAAATCGAACCCATCTTGAGTTAACTTAGTTACTGTACATAAGTAGCAGTTATCTGCATCTTATGTGATGTTTTTTTTTAACATTTGAAAACAAATAACTCGACTTTCTCAAAACGAGTTTATTACATGTTTTAAACTCTATGGATGATGATCCATAGAGATCCATAAGCTGCCAGGACTTCTTGTTTTTGTTTGTGGTTTTTTTTTCATAAATGAATTCACTTTGACTGTGTCATTGCTATTAATGGAGCTGTATCCGCATTTGAAAGTACTTTCAGAAACAATAGTTATTATCTGTGTATGCGCAAGCCCTCAAGCCAATATCCTTCACACAGATAACTTATAAAAAGTCATCAAGTATCAATTACTGTAAGTACAATGTTAACAAACTTTTACCAAAGCTTTCTCTCACTATTATCTGTTCATGTATTGTAAATAAAATGTTAGTCCTTTTTGCTCGATCTGCACAAATGATGGCAATTAATTCCCCACAAATTCACAAAGCCAAATGTCACAGTATAAGAAAAGGGACGGAAGGAGTAGAATACAGAACATGACATTAAAAAGAATGAAACTACATGCATGTGAAACAATACTGCATATCTACTGTAGGACCAATGAAGGCGACAGGCTCCAACAGTGTGAGAGCATTTTGTTCCTTCAGCAAAGAATTAACAAGTCTTACATGCTTATATCAGGAGTAGATATGAATTAAAATGCATTGCTTCATTGATATGCTTCATTTTTCATTTATTTATATGTGGCATCAAACTGAATTAAAAAGTGAGAAAGCTTCAAAT
>OMNM01023648.1:5993-40993 GCA_900302745.1 Parablennius parvicornis | reverse complement strand
AGCCTGACGGCACTGGCAGTGTTCAATATGACCGCTGGAACGAGGACAACATCAACATGGATGTGGAGGCTTCCCAGTCTACCATGACAAGGTGAAATAAGTCTATCCATTCATCCTCTATATGCACTTTGTACAAGTTGCTGCTGGAGCCTGTGCCAGCTGAAAAGGCTACTGAACCTCTGCCTGACGTAAACACGACATTTATACATGGAGTGGTGTACATTTGTACCGGTCATACGTCCATCAGCTATAACATTATGACCACAAGACAGTTGAAGAGGATGATAATGACCAAATACCTCCGAGTCATGGCAGCTGTAGGTTTCAAGCAGCTTACAAAAAGATTAGAAATTCACAATCACAATAACAATACTAATAATAATAAAAAGAAAAAGCAGCATTAATAACCTAAAACATTAACATTAACATCGACTGTGTGTCAGAACATTTTCATAACTGCTGGTCCTGTGAGGTGATCTCGTTCTGCTGTCGTCATGATCTATTAAAAGTGATCCAAGAAAAGCAAGTGAACCAGCAACAGGGTCATGGATGCACATGCTCCTACGGATGCTCCTCATCTCAGATTTACACAGGACACACAGGAACCGCTGCCAATAATTTGATCCCAGATGCCACAGCACACCTGCAGAGGTCTTGTGGGGTCCATTCCTCCTCAGGTCGGGGCAGTTTTAGTAGCAAAATGTGGACATCATCATAATTCCTTCTGTTCTATCTACAGGCTCTACATCAGAATGTGCACCGGCACCGTTGGAATAGCCATGAAAGCAGTGGGAGCTTTGGCCACACTGGTGGTCATTTACATCTCAGGATACTTGACAGGATACCACATCCATCGATGTGCATAGAGGATTTCAGACAGAACAAAGAGCAGCAAGAACATTCCACATGGAAATAAACATCTTTCAAAACTATGAAAATCCATAAGAGTTTGCAGGAAATTTTCTAATTTTCAATAAAGCTTTAATCAAAGTGTTGCCTTCCCGAGTCTTTACTGAATCTACTGAAAATAAGAAAGAAGACTACCATAATTATAACTGGAAAATCGTAAATACATCTAGATAAACGAAAGAGTGGATGATTTTTATATATTTTTTTCTTCTAGAAGTTTTATGAATGTCTGAGGAGTCTTTATATGTCTGCAACAGCTGGCATGTTACTTCACTCAGCACTCCGTGCAACATTAAGCGGCCACCATTCGGCACCGACATTTGCTTGCGAGTCACGTGTCTAGCAGTTCTCATTTTACCTGATCTGCCCTTCAAATGTGTTTATTGTAGTATAGACATAAATTAAAGTTGAAACTGTGAAATAGAAGTATAAAAAACACTAATAATTCTGACATTCTTGCCAGATGGAAAGCTTCCTAACACAAAGAGTGATAAGATAAAGGTTTTAATAGAACGAAGATGGCTTACCTAATGTTTTACATTAGTACAATCAAAACTTTGTGAAAGTAAATTCTGCCATTAACTTAAAATATCATCTTTCGTTATTATAATGTATTTTCCTTCTCACTAAAGGGACTTCACTCAGATGTCTTTCTCAAAAACAGATTTATTTCATAAAATCTCTGAAACATGAACATCAAAAGGAGTATAATTGTTTATACATGTGGATGCGCGAGACCCTACAGGTGAAGCTGATCAAACATGTGGACCACATGATCTGCTGTGGCGACACAGGAAACGAGCTGCTGTAAAGCTCTCTCTCATTACCTCTGGTAAATATTATCTTCTCAGGGTTGATTGTACATAATGTGATAATGTGCCAAGAGGAAAACTGCTATTAATTAGCAAAATATCAACATTTACAAGACATGTGTAAACTCCAGCAACAATATGACCCAAGTCCAGGCTTGAGGCCTGATTGTGTAAAGTTTCTATTCTTTTCTGGTTATGTGTGGGTTTTTTTTAGGTACTGTAGTTCATACATGTCTGTGCGTTTCCATCTCTGCCCTGTGATCTACGGGAGACCTGTCCAAGCTGACCTAAAGCTGGATGCAGAATTAAATCAGTAATGATTCTACTTAAAACAGACGTGTTCACTGGCAGATTGCATCTTAACATAAACATTTCACTGTATACTATATTTTCATTTGTAGTATCTCAGATCTTATCGCATGTTCTGTAAAGTCGAAGAATTAGCTGACTTCAGATCAGTTGGACGACTGGGTTCAACGAGTGTTTCTGGTCCAAGTCATCATGATAGCATTTCATTTTAATAGCTTCTTTATCTGAGAACACAACTCAAATACAAACCCGATGAAATCAAACACTTCTGAGAACTGATAAGGTTAACTGATAAAGCTAACATAAAGCAAAGTAGCTTATGTTTTAAGAGCTAAAATCTATAAATATGCTGTGAACTTTGACCTCATACCATGCTTTGATAAACTTGCATTAGGAAAGAGGCACTGTGGATGTGACAAATAAACCTAAAAAATATTGTACTAACAAAAGGTCCAGACACACAGCAAACTGGAGTATAGAACCCAAACTCTACTTATAAATGAGATCGAATCTAAATCAACAACAAACCATAAAAACACTGCCCCCTTGCGTCCAAATGGAAAATAAAGACAATTCACAAAAACGCTTCGAGAATGATAAATTCACATATTGAGTAAACAATGCTTGATTCAATCGTTATGTTAGGAATCTCAAAGAACAGACAGCAATTCATACTGTTATAATATGCTTAAGACGAGGAGCTGCAATCAATTGATCAAAAGATAACAAAAACCTTTGTATGTTAAAAATAAATAATAAAAATCAGCGTGAAAGTGTTAAACTGATGATTATTTCAATTATTTCAGAATTTATCCATCCATCTTCCATAACATTTAATCTTGTTCAGGGTCACGAGGAGAGCACAGGAATGTAAATGCACCTCTTCCTTTATGTGATGCATGAAATAAAATACACTCACACTAACAGAGATATGTGGTTGTACACACTAGTGGCACATTGGGTTCAATCGTGAGTTTTGGGGTTCAGAATAAGAATCTCACAATGTAAACCATTGTGTTCAAACCAGCGAGTCTTACAACACAAGCAGCAATGACTTGTTGTAGTGACCCTTGTTTAAAAAAAAAAAGAAAAAAAAGAGCAGCCACACAGGGTTTAGGTTAAGAAATCTTAATAAGCAAAGACACGCAGTATCCCAGTTATATCTAAGTGCATTCAGTGTCGCAGAATATCCCAGATTAAGTCCCACTACTTTGGCTATATGTTGTAGTTACTATCCACATGTTGTCAGTAAAGAAATGCTGCAGAACCATGATCAATAATCAGTTATATACGTCAATAAGGAAAAATTTAAACAAAACCAATTGCGAGGCCCTGCTAACCTCAGCAAACATAAAATCTATTTTTCACAATTAGTAAGTGTCGCTTTAGATTTTTGGTGATGATGTGTGCACTGATCACAGTGTGTCTGTGTATTCAATGCCATGTGTCTATTTTGTTGTGCTTCCGTAGTTTTGCGTCTACGAGTGTTTGTTTGTTTATTTATTTATTTATTATTTATTTATTTCTCAGGTATTTGACATGTTTTCACTAACCTTTGATGCTCAAATTGCTCTGACTGATGAGTGTAGTGCGGGGATGGAGGAGGGCGATCACGCACAATGGAGAGAACACGCACAGTGGGGAAATCCGTCAGCCTGACGTCACAGCCTCCAGACAGGCTGCCGGGGACGGTCACGGGAGGCGGACCTGAAGGAGCCAACCCAACGTCCAGCAACTAGTGTCATGCCAGCCCCCAGTTAGAATACGCAGTCAAGCCAGCCGCCGCTCTGTTTAGCAGTGCGCCCATACACCATGCGTTACCGTAAGAGCACACGCAAACGGATTTCAAAATAAAAGTGACGTTCCGGTTAATGAGCGCCCATCTTCAAACAAAATAAATATATACGTCATTAACTCAAACTATTAATGTAAAATAAAAAAATAAAAAGGAAACATCAGCCCATCGTTATCACGTTTTTCAAATTAAAATCCCAACAAAACAGGATATCTTGGCAACATTCAGATTTATATTACATTACATTATATTATATCCCTCGGTTGTCATAAACCCATTTAACTTCAGATTGATAGTAGGCCAGCTTAACATGTGGCATATCAAAATAAGAGACCTCTGAAATAGGACATCCTAATACATCATCATAATTATGCACTCATTTATCAGCTTTGTTGTTGCCTAATACTAGTAGATGTACTGTATTGTGAATGCAGTCAAAGGTGCTTTTGCAGGATTTCCCTCACTCAGTCTCGGAGATGATGAAAAGCTATCGCGACTCAGTCAGTTTGCGGCGCACTCTAATCTAAATCACATTTTGTCCGCAAACGTTTCAGAGCCACTTTGTAGTTCCCCAACAGCCTTCAGTGAGAACCTGAACACACCGAGTCAGAGGTGAAGGAAATTAACTGCATTTTTTTTTCTTCTTCTTTTTTTTGCTATTTGAGAGAAATTGCCCACTGACAGTAAAATTTGTTGTGTTTGATGGTTTTTAGCACTGGATAGTCGTCATTGTGTTTCTGTGTAGATAAATGGACTGACAGGTGAATGAATCTGCATCTCATAATATTCATTTACAGTGGATTGTCCATTAACATACAGAGATATGGGATGATTAGACACCAAAGGAACAATTATACACCAAAACTCTGCAGGGATAAGCCTGGAATCAAACCTCCAACATTCTATGAGGCAGGAGTGCAAACCACTACACCACTGGGTGAAAGAAAAAAGGTACATTTTGTCCATCATTCAACTCAAACAGTGTAATCTTCTTCATATTTCTTGTGCCTGCCTCTAGCAAGGCGCAAAGATTACTATTTCCAGGGTCCCATTTATTTTTATTTTGCTTAATCTTCTTCTGCCGTGGGGATTTTGAGCTGATTGCAAATAACTTCCCATTCAAAGTGGATGGAACAGAGTGTAAAACATAAATAAAAAAAAAAAAAGTCACTTTTCAATGCCAGCTGAGGTCATCATACTTTCAGCCAGAGACTTGATTTTAATTTCAAAACGTTGCCACGTCTCTCCTCTATTGAGATGTGAAAACAAACATATTTTTCATATCGTACACCAATTTTATTCTGTGAGCCTTTGAATTGGATTAAAATTTTTGGGCTACTTGGCTTAGCAGATTAGCACGTGAGATAAGACCAAATTCCAGGTCAGGGAGACCTGGGAACTAACCTGTGTCATTTTCAGGTAGATTACAGGTACTAGCCTACCATGCTAGTTAGCATGCTAGGGTTATGGCTCACTAGCTTATTAGCCAGGTCCCGCCCACTTTTGACCCCACCCTATTTTTATGGTTACATGTGTATTATGTTCGCAAGCTCACATGCTAACTCCTGCTACATGAACTTGGTAACGTGTGCTATGACTACATATAGTAGTGACAGTATTTAGGGGGTATCGGTTGGCAGCAGGAGGCAGGCTTAAAAATATTTCCTCTGGAATTTTCTAGTATTGATATTTCTTATACTATGCTTACTTCTTTTGAACTGCACTGTGAGTCCCCCTTCACGCAAGTTAAAAACTGTGTAATTTTCTATCATTATCATTATTATTGTTTATATAAGGCTGTAATAAACTTGTCCCAACAGTCAATTATGAAATATACCAAGTTGTCACCCTTCGGAAGTACAGTTTTACTGTTTTGCTTTATTTTGTTTTAAACCTGTATGTTTTCTGTTTTTTTGTGTTTTGTTTGTTTTATTTTTATTATTCTTTTATCTTGAAGTGTGGCTTTTACTTTTGTACTTTCTGACAGATGATCAGCATCAGTAAAATTGCCTGCGCCTGAGGAGCATTTCAACTGGACCGATTAGACAATCATGTGACACTTAAAGATGCCAGAGCAGTCAGAGGCAGCAGTGGCGGGAGGAGAGGCACAGAGGTGGGGGAGCGGAGGCCTGGCCCGGCCCAGCTCGGCTCTAAAAACGAGAGCAACGGGAGAGCAGAGAACAATATATATGTATAAGGTCGGAAAAGGAAACGGTACAAACAATTTTGTTCATTTCGTGTTCAATGTTGGGGGTCTGCATGCTGTCATCACTTCATAATATACTTGCTATATCTTTAAAATCTCAGAATCACTTTATTAATGCCCGTGTTCATTCCTGAACACAATACAGGACCGGATCCATCACTATTCTTAACCTACTGCTGCTGAGCAATGATTGCTATGGGCAGGGAAACGTTGCTCCCTTGCATTGATCACATGAAAGGCGCCCATGATATCACAAAACTGATGTCTTAAAAGCAAGTTAAGGTAGTTAATGTCAGAGCCTAGAGTCCACAGAGTTCACATTTCCGGATTGGCTTGCTTCAGCATTCCACTTGGATACTCTCTCTCGAATCGCAAACATTGCAATTCATTATTTGTCATTTCAGAGCAAAGTCAGACTTTCATCAACATGAAGGGTATTTAATGTCTATGTTATCAGAAATATATTTATTTCTCTGTCTCTCTTTCTTTTTGTTTCTTTAATCTCATGTTTATGTTTTAGGTTTTTTTTTTTTGTAATGTGCGGTTTCTTTACCTGTACAATGTCATTTTCATTGTTTTGTGTTATCCATTTTTTTTAAAAATTAATTGTCCTTTAATAGTGTTTTGGTGAGTTTTTAGTCATTTATTCTTGACTGCCTCTTTAAGACGTGAGGCAGAAAGATTATTGTCCTAGGACACCAAAAGCACATCAAAAAGTGCGGAACATTTGGAAATAGGTCGCTACGACTTTGATTAATGATTCGGCTGACCGTTTCAGAAAAAAAAAAAAACGCATAGAAAATTCTCATACAAAGCAGATGGGCGAGGCACCTCATTGAGGAGATGAAAGGTCATAACGACCTTCGATGTAAAAAGAGACGCAGGCACACAAAATGTGATTTCATGTCCTGTTAAGTTCCTTTTAATTTCTAGTTTTTATGATGGTTGGAAATAAAAAAAATTAAAGACAATAACTGAAGTTTCATTTGTGTGTTGTAGGTCGCCATCAAACATCAAGGAAAAAACAAGTATATAAGACCGTAAGTGTGCATTATCCATAAATCTGCTCTGACCTGCAATTTCTGTGGGTATCGCTCCTCACATCTCTCTTGGTGCTCTCAGGACCAGAACGGACAGCAGATTCCTGCAGAAGTGGCCGTCATGCAGAGGCTCTCACCTGATCGAGCAAGGTCAGAGGCCGCGTCAACATCTGTGGCCCTGCTCGACTGGTACGAGCTGGACAGCGAGCTTATTCTCGTTATGGAGAGACCAGTCCCCTGCATGGACCTGATAGATTACACAGAACAGGAAGGATTAATCCCGGAGGAGGAGGCTCAGATAGACGTCCAGAGAAGAGCTTCTTTAAGCCCTCAACATGCTATTCAACTATTAGGAATGGCTACAGTTTTGCCACAACTTGAGAAATTTGCTTGCACGTAAAATACCATAAAATGTAGCATGCATCTAAAAGAACTGAATAAGAAGAATCAAAAAGAACTAAAATGCTTTCAAAAGCCAAATAAAAAACTTATACTATTTGTATGGGATACATAAAGATGCACACGTTGGTAAATCGGAATGTCGACAGCATAACAGAGAGTCATTACACACCAGCTCAAACAGTAAAACACAATACTTAAGTCAAGACTATTTACCTCACATGGTCTTCAGAGTCCAGGTCCAGAATATTCCTTGAGAACATTTTTTAATTTGCTCTGAGTAGATAAATAACGTATTTTAAATTGAATTGAATACTCCTAGTTAAAAAAAAAATGTTCTCTTTTCCTAGCTCATTGTCAACCAGCTGCTGCCAGCTCTCCTCGAACTGCAGCATCGCGAAGTCTTCCACCAGGATATCAAATTAGAAAATATATTAATCCAGACTGGAGGAGAAGACCGGCGCCCTCACCTCATTGACTTTGGACTGAGTGCCATCGCGGGGACGGATAAATTATCTCACTCATTCAGTGGTGAGTTTCTTTTCTTCTTTACGAATCTTACATGCAGCCCATCACCAGATGCAGAAGTAACTCATCTTGAAGGTGCATCAAGCAGTTCTTCATCTTCTTCTTGTGTTCTCCTCAGGTACGGCCTGTCACACGCCCCCAGAGTGGATAAAGTACCGCGCCTACTCTTCAGGACCCACTACGGTGTAGCAGCTGGGGATTGGCGTTTATGAGTTACTGCACCTCACTCGGTTTGAAACCAACCTGTTCCTCAACAAGGAACAGTCGATCGGTGAGATGCTATCGCAAGGTATGAGAGTCGGGACGCCTTCATTTAACTTTAGTTTAGTTTCAAAAAACCTCACCACTTAAGTCTTCACCTCCATCCTTAACTTCATGCGGATGCATTCATAAATGTATCCAAAATCTTAAATCAAATTTCTTGATGCTCCACTCTGTTCGCTCCCTCCATCTCTAAATTTTGTAAATTAAATTTCATTATTTTGTTATTTAATTAAAATCAGAGATTTTAATAAAGAGTGAAGCCAAACTCTAATACAATGTGAAACTGGACCTTTTTCCTCAACCCTCTAAAACTACGACTTTGATTTCTCTTTTAATTTAGCAAACAAAAAACAAAAAAACAAAAACACGTCTAGATAGCAAATCTCTAGACAACAAGATGAGAAAGGTTGGACATCTTGCTTGACTTGCTGACTTCAGTTGATAAATGTGCAGCATGGAATATATGTGACATGAGTCCATGACCATTAATGCCTCATAAATATGCCTCTGGTTTTAGGCCACTTTGGTTGAATTGTATCACTTCGAAGAAAAAGGAGTGTCTGGTGTATACTTTCTGTTAATAGAAAGTGTACACTATATAGTATACACTATATACTATATACACTATATAGTATACACACAGAAAGTTAATTATAATTTAAAAGCAATAAAAATCTAAAATGCAATATGTCAAATATTATTACTTTAACAGCAGAAAACAAAGTTGGACGTAAAAAATAGTAACTAGATTTATTTGAGCTTTTATTTTAATAATGTTTTTTTTTCAAAGCTTTGATATTAATGCAAGTATTTCTAAAGATTTGTGATGGTGAGCTGAGCTTTGAATGTAAAAGCTGGAGCTACACTCAGTAGAGCGCAGGCCTCTATCAACTCCATATTTGTTTGCCGAACTGAGTTCGCATCGCTAGCATGATAGCCATTAGCTCATATTAATGCTAACTAGGTAAGTCAGGTAGCTACATCACTGTATGAAACACAGAGGAGGGAGCATCTCCATGTCAACAGACGGTGATCTCCTTTTGAGCTCCTTCATGAGGTGCCTCCCTCATCTGCTTTGTATGTGACATTTGTTTGCATTTTTTTGGGAAATTGTTGTCCATTAACATCCCAAATCTAAATGATTAGTCCTTGGATGATGAGAAATCATCCCTGAAGATTTCAAGCAATTCGGTTGAATAGTTTTTGCAAAAAGTTGGTAAGATACCTACAAATGGCTGCACGGTGTTGCACTGGTTAGCACTCTTGCTAAGAAGGTTGTGCGTTAAAAGAAAGGCTTTTCTGTGTGGAGTTTGCATGTTGTCTCAGTGTGTGCGTGTGTTGGTTTCCTCCGGGTGCTCCGGTTTCCCCCACTGTCCAAAAAAACATGCACCAGGGTTCCCTGAGCGCTGCTCATCGTGGCTGCTACCGGTGGGTTAATTCAGGAAGGAATTTAACCTCTTGGGATTAATAAAGTGCTTTAAAATAAATACGCACAGATATAGAAACATAACATCCCCCCGACATTTTTTGGTGGAAAATGTATCCTTTAAGCTGATTTAATCAAATGGTTCTGCATAAACTATTGATCCATATGTGTTATCATAGTTATCTCGTTCTGTTAGTTTGTTTCGTTAAAAAAACAACAATCTAGTAGTATTTACTTAAATAGTTAATTCACTGGATTTCACTTTTATTTTGAAATCCATTTAAGTGCGCTCTTACGGTACTGCCTGTTGTACGGGCGCACCGATAAACAGAGCGGCGGCTGGCTTGACACCAGTCAGCGGCAGCAGCGTGTAAGTGAGTGAGCAACATGAAACATGGATGAGGAGGTCGCTGAAAGTTGGGAGGAAGCTGCTGATAGTGGGGTAATTCACCGCGGGCTTAACGTCAACTCAATGTACATGTTTCGCGAGTGGCTGTAAACGCGATCTGGTTTGTTTGGAGAACTTAAAAAAAACGCCGTTTCGGGATAACGAATCCCACGGGCCAACAATGTGGCTAAGGCTAACGTTAGCTTCAAGAAACTTGGCAAGCTGTCGTCAAGTAGCGTTAGCTTAGCCTGCTACTTGTGCTCAGCACGGAGGAAAACTGGTAATTAAATGATTGAAAGTGACTCGAAACGAGCGAATAAACCGTATTTTATCTAATGACTGCTAACTAGTGCGTGTCTCGCTGAAGACAGTCGCGGAATGACCGTAAAAGTTGAAACGTTAATGCTAACCCGATGCTAAGGTAGCTAGTTGTTGCATGGCTCGCACGTAAGGTGTCACTCTCATGTTTGCTTTCTACTAAGGTTTGGATGAAACTGTTACAGTTTAAACACAGTTTAAAATTCAGTTCAGTGTATATTTGCTCATATCTGTTGCTAATCTCAACGGTGTGTTTACTGTACTTAAATGCCTCTCGGTGGCAGACATGTATAACCAGTATATAAAGTCAGATTTTTAAAGCAGCCGTTTCATTAATTAGTTTTCTCAATGTGTGACATTGATTGCACCATCGTGCGATTTCTTTTCTCGGGGATTGTCTCGGAATTGGTGAGCTCTGTAAAGTTTTTGTGCGGCCTGATTTGTGACCACTGCCCAGTACTTGGCCGATTACGTCCCCAAACTGCTCGGTTAGCTGGCAGCCGTCACGCAAGTTTGGCAGCTGATGACGTCAGCGCGTCACGGGTTCGTAGTGATAATTTTAATCAGATGATCAATCTACAACTTTAAGCCCGAACTCTTCACGAAAAGTTTTGCGCTTGCAACATCAGCCCGGCTAATGTTGGGTGGCTGATCGCACTCTGTTATGACTTGGCAGCTGTCCCGCACATGTTAAAAATAGCGTGAAACTGAATCCTGCCCGTCCAGCTCCTCTGTAGAGGACTCTACCTGCTGCACTCGTTCCCATCTTAGATCGACCTGACCATGCTGTTCCGTGTAAACAAATGTTTGTTTGCGTTTCTTCCCCTGCAGGAAATGGAAAAGCGGTTGGAAGAGAAGCTGAAGATCAGTCAGAGAGAAAAGTAAGGACTTCCTGAAAATTGCTTGTTCTTATTGAAAGTTAGTATTACAAGCAGGGCTGTTAAACGCATTCTCGCTGACACAGAGAGAGCGAAACTACGTTTCAATTCAATCTCGAGGGAGCCTGATGAGTCTCTACCTTGGTTTTGGTGTAAAGAATTATTAGGAAAATAACTTTTACTCATTCAATTTCAACAAGAGGCTGTTTTTAGTGATGCCCTTTAGTAAAAAAATACAGTGAACTGTCCCCAAAACCCTGCCTTCGATTTGCAGCTAGTTGGAAACTCTGGCAACCTGGATGATTTACTATTGATTAGACATGAACTGTGTATCTGAAGTGAAGCAGTTTCCACTGCCATGAGGCTAAAACACTAGTTGTCACTGTCCTTAATTTTTTTGTCCCCTGCTTAACCAATTGTTCTTGTCATGTCTCTCATCTTTTGATGGACTTCCTCTTCCAGGGAGTCTTCGCGATCTTCTTTGAAGACCACCATGGTGATACAGGATGACTCCATGCCGGCGGCACCTCCACCTCAGATCCGCATCCTGAAGCGGCCGACGTCTAATGGCTCGCTCGGATCAAACCTAAATCAAAGCAGACCCACGCCGCAGGTCAAGTCTCTGGCCCAGCGAGAAGCAGAGTACGCCGAGGCAAGGAAGAGAATACTGGGCAGCGCCTGCCCGGAGGAGGCGCCTCAGGACAAGCCCAACACTGAGCGGTAAGAGCAAGTCCAAGTACAGTTTAATAACGTATGTAGCCGGGATAAAAGCAAAGGAACGTCAGTTTGAACAATGATTTCTGTGACTGACACACTCAGCTGTTGAGCAACTGATGTGTGTCTTTATTTGCTTATTTTCTTTACTGTTAAAAGTTAGATTCAACCTTTTAATTTGGAATTTTAAATCTACCAGCTGCACCTTTGTCTGCTTTCTAACGGTTCTATCACAAATATACCAAAGTTGTGGTGACACCGACCCCTGCAACTCGTAATCCCGTCCTGTTCTTGTGGACGTGAAGTTGATTTGAACATGTTTATTCTGCAAGGGAAGCAGGGTCAGCTCACTTTGTCTATTGTCAAGGGATTTCATCCTCTCGGACTCTGATCGGCAGCTGGACATGACTCATTTCAAACACACCATCAAATCGTGGCTCTAATGAGCATGCAACCTTTGTTGAAAGAAACATGGCCACTACGGAGTGAGTAGATTGTGTTATATTCAGCAGAACAGAGATGTACAGACACGAGAGAGCGTCTGATTTGTGGTTAGTTTCGACGAGGAAGTGGTACAAAAATGATTTTTCAAAAACGGCCAGGAGCTTTTACTGAACCTACTACCTCAGGATGAATAGTCTCATCCCACACATGCACAACCACGTCAACAACATGACAAGATCCAACTGTATGTGGTGTTTGCTCCTCTGTTATTTCCTCTGAAACTGGCAGAGAGGAGCAACGTTTGTGGAACGACTTGAGCCACCATTCAGCCATCATGTTGTTTGCAGAGGGCAGATTAAACGCAGCAGTCTGGAAATGAAGTCCCCGACAGACAAATCATTTATTTTAACATAGTAAATGTCCAAATAGTGACAAGTTTTAAAATTTGATAAAGGAGTTGTATATTCAGTGTTTCTTTATTTTACTGTTACTTTTGGTTTTACTTTGCAGACTTAAGCAGCAGAAGCTGTTTTTTTCCACTCTTCTGCTGCTCAAGCTTCATGGTTGGATTTAAACCTCTTGTATCAGAATGTTTAGGGCAGCTTTGTAATCAGTGCTATATGAACGGAATGCAATTTCTCTGAAGAACTTGGGCTTTATTGACAAATGTTGGTTGATCCTAAGTTTGTCGGGAAACCTGATTGCAGAAACAAGGGTCAAAATGGTATTAATCATATTTATGCAAGTTTTTTTTCATAAACTTATTTTGAAATTAAAAGACTGAAATCATGTGCAGGGACTTGTGTGATGCGAGACTGGTGCCATCCAGTAATTAGGACGCTTCCAGAGAAAGACGTCCATTGAAAACAAGAACTGCTGCTAAATCTTGCCAACTGGCACCAAGCTAAGAGCTGTTTTAGTGCGGCACATGGAAAAAGCTGCTGCCTCCCAATTTATTCGCCATTTCGTCTTGTTCTGTTTCTGCTAGGCTGGGGCGCAATAACTCCACATCGCCTTCAGAGGACACCCGATCAAACCACCACACTGTCCGGCAGCCGGCAGGCCCAGACGGCTCGCACGGGTTCCGACAACACAGATAAGCGGGGGGCCGCCCAGCCATGGAGAGGGAGGGGAGAGAGACTCGACGGGTCATCAGAGAGAGAGAGAACTGTCCTTTAAGAGTTTTGAGACTTCCCTCCTTCAGCTACCATCTTTCAGATGGGCTTTGAGCACAGAGAACTGATAAAGAATCTCTCCTCCCCCCCCTTTAACTTGTCTGTTTGGCACTGTGATAATTGACTTCTTTCTGGACTCACTGTGATGATTCCCCCCTTCCCCCCCTTTAAGTGACGCCCCTCGCCCCCATCCTCTCTCCGCCTTCGGGCCCTCAGGAGGACACCTGAAGGGCAGAAGCGAAAGACTTTGAACAAAGGACAACTCAGAGAGGAGGGGAAACGAGGGGCAATATCAGAATGAATTAAGCTGCTACTTGTGCAAAGCAGCTTTCTTCCCAGCAATAATACCCGACCTCACCCTCCAGACACTTTTTGTTTCAGTTGGCTCACGTTTTTTTTTAAATTTTTTGCTTGTCTCTATCTTAGGGATACGCTGATGTCTGAGGATGCATTTTTCATAATCCGCACACACCAGTGTGCTCAATAGATTGGTCGTTGATGTTGAGATTTTAAGAAATGTTTTTATGAAATGGAAACTGGTATCCACTCTTCCTTCCTTCCTTCTGGTTTCAGCAGATTAAACAGCAGTGATGCTCATCATTTAACCGTGGTTAGTAATCTGTGCAGCTGACGCCTTTTTTTTTTTTTTTTTTTTTTTAAGGGAAGCGTTTCAGGGGGTTTGGTGTTTGTCAACTTGTATATCTGACAAGTTCTGTTTACGGTTTTGTTTTTTTTTAATTAAACCTTTCAGCTGTCTTCCTCCGGCTTTCACTTTATTGAAAATGAAAAAAAAAAAAAAAACCAAGATGAGATTGTGGATTTAATTGAAATTACATTCTTGCCTTTTTTTTTTTTTTTAAACATGACATTTGTCAGAGCAGTGTTCTTAATTGAAGCAAATCCAAAGCCCTTTTATTAATAATCAACCTAAAAATGTCTATTTGACGACTGTTGATGGCAACTAAAGGTGGAATTATGTTACTGTCGTGTGATGACTTTGTTGCCACAGTGAAGAGCAGCACGTAGGAACTCAGGTGCAAGTGAACGAGACTGAATGAATGAAATGAACCAAGATTGTATCTTTTTTTTTTTTTTTTTTTTCTTACCCCCAGCAGGTTTGTTCAAACGACTATTGTGTTGGAATATAAATTTTAGCCAGGTTTGTAGTTTGTGTCGTCTTACCTGTTGGCATCTCGCTCACAGTAAGAACGGTAGCGTCGCTCCCTCGGTGCAGCCACGTCCAGATGTGGCGTCCACTGGCGGGGGAGTCGACTGTGTGGCTTCTCCAGGACCGCTGTGCCCTATAGACGTTTCTCCAAAAGAAAAGATATCAATAAAGCCATATTTAGAGGTGCAGTATCAACTCCAAAATATTTTAATGGTTGAAATCAGCTTGTGCCTCCTGTACCTCCACTTCTTTTTTCTTGTTTCCTAGTGATGCAATTCAAGAACTATTTGACAGCAAAATCCACAGTACTGGTCGCAGACGTTAGTTCAGGAAATCTGGTGAACTCCCAGTGCAAAACACAAACTGCCTGTAAATACTGATTTAATAAAAATGATTTGCAAAGAAAAAAAAAAGGGGGGATGTTGTTTTTACTTCAGACCATGAAATAAAAGATACAGACACAAATTTCCAAAAAATATCTTTTATTCCTACATGTAAACAGATTTGCAAAATTAGGAGTTGTGGATGTGGCTCAGACGTTGAGTGCGTGTCCATCACATTGGGAGGCTGAGCAGATGCTAGCTGATGCTGACCACTGTGTGATATCGGGGGGTCAGGGTCTGATTGAGGGGCGGCCAGGACGACCTGTCCGACAGAAGATTGTTCAGACGTTTATACTGTTTCTTAGAGGGGTGTGTCCCACGCAGCATTCGGAAGCAGTTCAAAATACCCCTGTCAATCAGCACCTGGGAAGGAAGGAAGAAGGCAAAGAGAGACGGGATTTATTATTTGTCCAGGAAGACCAGTCAGAAGTGATTTACGTGATCGGAAGGGACGAGCATCTTACGAGCCCATATTTAAATTGCGGTTTCTGTTTTCAGTTGTGGGCTCTAAGAAAACTAATTCAAGATATGCACTGGTTTGAATAACGCCACCAACACACTTAACAAGAGGGACAGTGAGTCACAATAAAAGGAAGACCCTGAAGATTTTACTAACCGCAAGGAAGCATGAAAAGATCCTCATGACTTATTTCTTTAAACATGTTTGTCAAATAATCGGGGTGCAGAAACAAATGTAATGTTTGGTCATCGGCTACAGTAATGATTAGAAAGGTTCATGAAGTTTAGTTTTGTTAAAACTGATCATTAAATGTATGAATATTTTTAAATCGAATCCCATTTCAAATGAAAGTCGCCGTCACTAGATGCACAGAGAAATGGTGAACGGATGCTGTTTCAATCAAATATTGACTATTTACAGAGAATATCTCACTCTGGTTTGTAGAGGAGCTTTTGTGGATCAGTAATATTAAAAAAAAAAACCCCAAAACAACCTAAATATTCAATCTTCACTCACCTCCACCACGAAACAGATGAAGAGGTTGAGAGCAGCCAAAGCAACGAGCAGCATTTTAAAGCCCATGTCGGAGATGATGTACAGCTGGAGCAGGGGGCCAAAGGTCGGACCGGGATACAGCACCAGCCACGTCATCAGCGCTAGCTGGACCATCAGCACGCAGAAGAAAATCCCTGAAAATATGACGAGACAAATTGCATGAGAGAACCAGAATGTAGTTTTGGGCAGTCAGAGATGAAATGAATGAGAACGCTAAAGATCGATTCGGAGGAAACGACCATTCCAATGTAAGTGCAACAAATAGCAGAGAACTGTTCTCTATTGATTTATTAGATTTCCAACGACTCACAGTTGTAGAACAGGGGCTTCTTATGTGGGTGACCCTTGGTGACCACGATGGCCATGATGATGTACTGGAAACCCGCTAAGGCAAACACACTGGTGTTCACCATGTTGGGAAGATTTCCTGTTCCAAACACCGTCGAGTTGATTGGAACAAACCTGAAAAGAGAAACAAAACGATTATTTTCTTTTAAAATATAGAACCCAATAACATCGTATTCCCTCAGGGAATTTTTGATTTTTTTTCCCCCTGACCAGTCCTGCGAGGTGGTGATAAGGAGCGCAGCCGTCTGGCCCAGGGAGATCATGCAGATGTGGATGAAGAGGCTCCCCAGGACGGGCAGAGCCAGCAGGCTGGCAGGGGGTCTGTGGGAGTGGAGCACCTCACTGGGACCCCCCATCCCCATCACAAGGGCCAGAATCGTGACCAGAACCAGGTCCCACAACAAAAACTGCCAGTCTCCCGGGCTCGTACCCTCCTGGAAATACACACACACCCCAGAAAAGTTTATTTAGAGAAACATGACACAACCTCGATATAAACAAGATTGAGGGTTTTCTTTGAAGAAGAAAAAAAAACAAAGATTATATATATATATATATTTACACACACATCTCGCCTGGCAAAGGCCGAATGAGTCACATTTCATCCAGTAAAGTTCAATCTACATTAGTCTGTTTAATATTCAATCACAACAAAACCCTGTTGTTTTAAGATGGAAAATCTTAAAGTGTAAAAATTCACAAACAGGCTTCATACAACATTGTGAAATCACAGCGAGCTCAGCAATCAGCCAAAAATGACTTTATAACATGAAGTAAATTATAAGTGGTGTGTAAGTTTAGTTGTTGGAGTTTCAGTGCCGTGACGATTTTAAGATGTTTGGTTGGGTGTGAAGTAGCTTCAATCACTGCAGCCAAAAGAAAACAAGACTTCAGTCTCTTGTTTCTTTCTTGAATGTCAATTTTTTCAAATCGATTTGAGCGAGTTGAATAAAGTTGCATAGGAGATGATGGCTGACTTTGTTCCATTTGAAGGGAGTTCGCTCACCGCTGGTCGCACGCCTGCAGTTTCAGAGAATCGGCGTGAGAGAGAACAGTGTGACGCTCTGGCCTGCTCATACTCACCGTGGCGAGGATGATGACGCAGATGAACTGAATGAGGCTGTACAGGGCCATGTATCTGAAGAGGCTGAAGGAGGTGACCAGAGAGCACCGACCCTCTCTGCGCAAACGGGGAAAAGACCACTGTTACCAAACAGGAAGCGATCCGGTTGATGTTGTGGGTCTTTACACTTTGCTTTCATCACCTGATGAGCAGCGGCACGCAGCTGATGTTCTGAGTCTTCGAGGTGAACGGCGAGGCGACCGAGGCTTCGGCCTCGGACAGGGAAACTCCCACGTCGGCAGCTCTCAGGGCTCCGCAGTCATTGGCTCCATCCCCACACATGCCAACCCTGTAGCTACAGGGAGACAAACAAAACAAAATAGAAGTTTCTGTACTTCACTCTCACTGCAATCACGTTTGAGGCACTTTTTTTTTCTCCTGATGAATTTGTACTTTTGCTACTGATATTCGAACACTGCTTTGCTTTCTCCCTCTTTACATTCTCCTCTACAAAGGATGAGTCAGAGTTACAGAGAAAAGGCCAGAGCAGACGGCAAACACTTCTGCAGACTGGCGCTGTAGACTTGATTGATCTAAAAGTGATATGAACAACAGTTGAATGCCAGGACTTTCTGGTTTCATTTCAAAAGTCCAGCTGGGTCATTACAAACATGATTGAGTTTTGGATTAACTATAGTCAGTAAACTACTTTCACTGGCGATCAGTGTAACAGGTAATGAATGATTAATTTGCTATATTCACACACACACACACACAAAAAAAAATCCTATTAACAATAGTTATGTTTGTGCAACACCCACAAATGTCTTAAAAAAAAACAATGACAATTTGTTTTTGAAAAAAGTATTCTTGTCTTATACTTGTGTAAAACTGTGTAATAAATGTTTTATCAATTATTTAATACTTTTTCCAGCTGTTTGGACAATCACAACACATAATAATTGTTAAAATGTTGCGTTCTCATGGCCACACCTTTAAAAAAGGGAAAATATTAGTTTGTATGAATTACAGTAATATTCTGAGACACTGTTTGATTTACATGAGTTACAAGCTGAAATAGTAATATTAAGATTAAAAAAAATATTTGAAATATTTCACCAAAAACATAACTAAGTATCAAAGTGTGAATTAAATGCTGCACTCACACTGTACATCTTATGCATTAATTCACCACGTACTTGCAGAAAATCTTTACACTCTGATAAAGTGTCGCAGACATACTGTGTTTTCAAGGCTCACTAGGATTTTACCATATTTGAATACTCTTGGAAAACCTTCATTTCACTATATGGAGCAGGAGCTACAACAGATTATTCTAATCTCATAAATGTAAAAAAAAAAATCAAAACAATTCATTGATATCACCATTATCCTGATTTATATGTAAAGACACATTCATAAACTTTATTAATACAGCTAGTAAGAGTTTATGAATAAAAAACTAATTACGGTAACTTTATGAGCAATTTGAATAAATATAAGAGAACAGGTTTATGTATTGTAGAAAATGGTAACAAGCCCTTTTAACTATCTAAAACGACAAATAGATACCTTGCTTGAGATGTGTAAAAAGGATAAAACAGAAATTTTTCGGTGCAACTCAGTACTCAAAGTAAAAACAAAATGTTTCAATATGTCTAAGATTGACAGCAAATCTTTGGAACAATAGTCCCGCAGATTCATTTTGGCTGAAACAGAAGAAAATTCCATCTCAGCAGTATAAATGATACATTTGAGAGGAATGATAACCGCTTTGAAATTCTGAAAGATTGAGACATTAAAGAGTATTAACACAAAGTCACATTAAGACAAGATCAGACATTTTGAAAAGAACTGGAAATTCTGGTTCTTCGTCACCACTTTTTAAAGAAATGTAATGGACGGGACGATGAGAAGGAGGTTGTTTTTCCAGTTGTCTCATTTTTATATTGCATGTAAACATATCAGACGGGATTATTACAATGATTTATTTGTACAGTCATGTAAACGGACCCATTGTTGGTTTTTTTTCCAGAACTAAATAATAAACACCATCTTCTCTTCCTTTGTGAGGAAATGGACTTACTTTAGTTTCTGCAGCTCTTTCACCAGCTGGGTTTTCTGGTCGGGGGCCATTCGTGCAAAAACTGTGGCTCGCATCAAAACCTGTGGAGACAAAGATTACATGAAAGCTACTGCAGTATTTACATAAATATCAGCACTGAGGTCGGACTGTTTGAGTTACCTTGGCGAGATCTTCAGGAAAGTAATCGCAGAGGGCTGCAAAGGACTTTCCATTAATTGCGAGGTGATAGCTAAAACCACCTTGGTAGAGATTCTGGGAGGAGATAGAAAAACAGGAGGATTACCACAGCTGATTAAAAAAAAAGAAAAAAAAAAGAAAAGCTAAACATGAATGTCATTTTCTGCCCGATTTGAATAAATCAGAATCACAGAATGTCCAAGTTACAGTGACAGTCACATCACTAGCTTATTCCTTCAGTGCTCCGAAAACACACCTCAGATCATCCTCTTCCTGAGCACATCCAGACCTTAAGCACACATCCAATCAAGACCGACCTGAGTGAGGACCTCGATGGAGCCGTTGGAGGCCGCACTCCCGCCATCCTCCAGGCTGAACCTCAGCGTGGGCATCGAGTGGCTGGTGTGCGGGTTCGCAATCACATAGATCACCTTCTCTTCGGGCGCCACCATCCCACAGCTTTTGGCTACGCTGACTGCCGTCAAAATATTGTCTCCTGTGCGAAGAAAGACGATCAAACATTTGATTTGACGGGTTAAAAAAGAGCCCCCCCAAAAAAACTACTTATCAGTTGTAATTAAAAGATCAGCCACATACACACACTTCAGAGAAATGTTATTCTACTGTAAAGCCATTTGAATCCCTTATTAAAATGATTTCACATTTGTAAGAATATGTATTTGTGGGATTGGCAGCAAAAGTAAATACAAAAATTGCTTAAATCAATGGCCTTTGCGATTACTTTCCCGATGGTCTCCCAAAGGTTGTTCAAACACTACAACCCCAGCAGTGACACTTACATGAGATTTAATGCGTAAATACAGCAGTCGCTTAATATCAATCGTCTCAAACGGATTCATTGAACAAACAGTAGTTAAAGTATCATGTGGACGTTGAAGTATTTTGACTTGAATTCTTCTAGGTAGTCTTCCATTTCACTCACTGCCAGAGACAATAGGACTTACAGTCTTCACAGTGTTTTGTTTGAGTTCAGTGGTATTTAAGAACAAAAAGTTTTGAAATGTGAACAAGGACCTGGGAGGTGGCTGGAGCCAGTTTATTTGGGAGGATCCTGGAGGACAGGAGTCCACTGTGATTAACTGGAGAGGTCAAGGGTCACAGCAGGTGTCACAGGGAGGACCAAGATTGAGGAAGTCCCCCTCCGGCATTTAAGACTGGGTGTTTCTTTAGATTCTATCTCTTTTCATCACCTTCACTGTGGGAG
This sequence comes from Parablennius parvicornis, assembly GCA_900302745.1. NCBI lineage: Eukaryota > Metazoa > Chordata > Actinopteri > Blenniiformes > Blenniidae > Parablennius > Parablennius parvicornis. The sequence goes on along the minus strand of OMNM01023648.1, from coordinate 19,923 downwards.
AGCGTGGCCGTGGACCTGGGCGAGCTGCCGTGTGGTGAGAATGTCTCATTAATAAATAAATAATTGTTGAAATCGTAACTATCTGTGTTGTCCTTTGCAAGCCACAGTTTTGAACATGCGGAAGAGTAGTGATTAAAAAAACCCCCCAAAAAAAACACACTTTAGAGGAAAAACCACACAGTCACAACAGCAGCTCCACCTCATGGCGGTCACCAGCCTGCTCACACACCGCTGAGGGATGCCGTTCCTTTCTTCAACCGGCATTTTTTAAAATCATCTCCCATATTAGGGAGGTAGTCTCCGATTTATTCTGCGGGCAACAGTGTTGCCTTCATCTTGAAAGTCAGAGTTTGCTGCGAAAAACCACCATGGGCACAAGCTCAGAACAAGAGTGAATAGCAACAATAAAAATGAACCTGTTCGCATTTGAGAAGAGTCCAATGGGTCCAACCTTGATACTCAGCTCTGCTGCACATCCCACAAATACTACATGCTCCTTACAAACTAAAAAAAACACACAACTGAAGAATTCATTCATTCATTCACGTTTTTGCTGGTAAATCTAAACTACCCTTTAAATATTGATTTGGAAGCACATGATTTGAAGTAAGACTGCACATTCTGACACAATCAGGCTGTGGTGAGCACGAACGATTCCTCACCAGTGACCATGACGCTGCGAACTTGTGCCGCAGTCAAGATGTTAATCACTTCTCCACTTTCTTTCTTCACCTGGTTCTTCATCATCAGAAGGCCCAGAAACTGCATGTCTTTCTCCACTTCCTCCCTGAGGACAGACCCACAGCTTCAGTGACACACAGAGCCACCTGTTGCATCTTAATTCAAAAAACAAACAAAAAACCCTCCACACAAACGGCAAGGACTTTGGTGCCATGAAAAATCTTTTTTTTTTAATTTAAACAGTATTTTCACCTTTCAATAGTCTTCAAGTCAGAGTTTACATCTACTGGTTTATAGGCGAGTGCCAGGACTCGGAGGCCTTCGCTGGAAAATTTACGAAGTTCACTGGCGAACTGCGACGGCACTGCAAACATAAACAAGATGCATGAATGTGACGTGAAAGAAATATTTAACTGACATGGAGTTCTGGGATTATATTATAGAGTTAAGATCTCACATGAAGCCTTAGTAACGACTAATACCAACTTGTTTCAGGTTGACAGAGACTAGCCACCATCTCTGGGGCGCCTTTGATGAACGCGAGAGCAGAGCGCCCCCCTCGGGCCACCGTCACCACACTCATCCTCTGCAGGACTGACGAGAAGGGAAACCTTCGAACGACGGCCACTGCTTGGCTGGAACCCTGATGGCAAAACACACGGGAATAGGACATCAATTTAAACGGTGGCTGATCGTCAAAACACAGCAGTTCAGTTCAGAAATGGAGAATCCATTAAATGGATCACGTGATAGGGGTGGGGACACTCACACTCGGTGGTTCCATAACAGCCAAAACTTTGTGTCCTCCAAACTCTGCGTCCAGTGTGGGATCGTCTTCCTCTGGCTCCTGGAGAGTCTGGACAATTTGAAACAACACAATAATGACTTTGAGATGTTATGTAAGAAGAAAATGTTCTTCGAGTGAAGAACAAAGGCGTGCACAGGACAGATTATTGAAAGTTCAGACTACATTTACTAAAATTATTTTAAAAAACAAAACTTCATGATGATCAAGTTTGTGATATCAGGGCTTAGTGATCAACGATTAACACCTGGACCATTTCTATAGGTTTAGACTGCTGGGATGACTTTACTCCACTGAACGTCTTTCTTTCCCTGAACAGGTTGATATTTCACCCTTCCACCTCACTAACACTCCCTCTTGCTCCTGCAGCCTGTGTTCTCTCTCTCCTGTCTGGAACCTTTGTCACCTGAGCTCCCATCAAGACTGCAGCGAGCGGAGTACTTCTCTACTGATGAGGACTTTTTTGTTTCCTTCTTGATCTGTTTCCTATATTATTCTCTCTTTTTTTAATCCACTATTTCCAACTGGAACAGCAAAAACATCACCTCAGGGCCTGGATCTGCAGGTTTCTTCCTGTTCTACTGTCTCCTTTGCTTGCTCATATAAAATCGTTCATTTTTTTAAATTCACAATTCCAAGTTTGCATGTGTTCACAAATTGTAAACATTGATTGTATCGCAATAAGAGTTAGGCAACAGACCAGAAGGAAATAATATAATGTATACTATTATATGGATACCATAAGCTTAATTAGATCATACCCATCCAGTGGACTCCACCATCATCAGCTCCAGAGGGTCGCCGATGAGCTCGTCTCGCAGCAGTGTGACCGTGTGGCAGCAGGCGAGGCCGGAGAGCATCGGCCCGGAGGGCAGGTCTCTGGGATCAGGGACCAGCTCTGAGAAACCAGCTGGACTCGCCTCCATCACTCCCCACACATCCAGACCGTCTTCTGTCAGAGTTCCTGTCTGCAACCGAGAAATGCACAACACTCAACTTAAAAAAAAAAAAAAAAAAAGCTTGATGGAACATGTGTGCATTTTTTTATTTCAGATAACAAACATGAGGATTAAAAGAACAAAGTCGTCATTTCAATACTTTGCACCCATATACAAATGATCACAGTGGTAGGCCTGTCTAATCACAGACTACAACAATGTACAACAACTATATATGATAACTCACAAAAAGAACCCTGATAACTGACATATGGCAAGAATGGATGGTTAATGTTTGTTAAAACATTTCAAGAAGTGAGTTTCTGACTTTTTGGGCTAAAGACTGTAGCTCATCAAGCCTTCAGCCCTTTGACTACAGTTCCATCAATCTGAACGGGAACTGCAAGAATACATGAGAAATATTTATAGGGGATGTATATTAATGTTATCTCAGATCTAAAATGATCACAGGTTACTCCACCTAATCCTTCTCACCTTGTCAAAGCAGAAGAGAGAAATCTTCCCGCAGACGTTGATACGAGGGGGGCTGATGCAGAAGATGCCCTCGCTCTTCAGCCTGTTCTGAGCGTAGATAGTGCCAGCGGTGATGGCAGCAGGAAGTGCAGGAGGAACTGCGATGGTCACAATATCCAAGGACCTGATGATCAATTGCATCCAGGCCACCTGTACATGCAACCAGCTACGGGTCAGCTTTGTTTTAATTCCTAGCGTGTACAGTACAGACGGGCCCAGAGGATAATGTGCCGAGATATGGTACTTTGTACTTACATTGGCTCTGTAGAGAACAACGAATATGTAAATGCTGCCGATGAAGGCTAAAGAAGGCGACAAGGGGAAAACTCAATCAAAAGCCTGAAATACATCACCTCAGTTATTTCCATGTACAGAGAGATAACATTACATTTTTAGAACTTTTATCAAAAGCTCTTACCCAAAAAACCCAGGATGAACATGAACTTGAAGGCATCTTTGTAGAAGCGGAAGTTGATTGGCTGCGGATACAGAATGGAACTGACCAGGTTACCTTTGGCTGTGAAAAAACCTGCAAATGAAAAATCCAGGAGAAATAGCTCAATTTCAAGTAAAGGAATTGCATTGCAAATGTCCTGGATAAGAAAGATTCTTTTTTCTCGCCAATGTAATATACATTTTTTAATGAGGTTGATTTAAGTTCTATAAATTGTCATCAACCAGTTGAAATCGAGACATAGTTGGAAATGAGATGAATGCATACTGTTAAGAATTTATTTTTGGTTTTGATGGTGTTGTCTGTAGTGGTGACCACTGTAATGTCTGAGGGCCTTTCCATATGAAGCTTATATGTCGAAGGTTATACATCATCTCACATATATCTAATATAGAAATCTACCTATTAAAACACTTCTGAACAACTACGTGGGCTCAAACTCTCTGGCATGTTATTTGTGTGCTGGGTGATCAGCTTCCCCTCACCAGTGCTTGTGACGACAGCAACAGCTCCGCCTCCACCTGAATGTCCTCCTTTGGCTTGGATGAGCTGGGTACCACAGAACAGAGTGTGTCTGCGCTCTGACTCTGAGCTGTAGTTCCTGTCGACAGCAGGCAGTGATGTTTTCAGCACTGGAACGCTTTCACCTGGAGACAAGCAAGCACATCGATGCCACACTGAAAACCTGAAAGATCACATTCAGAGGAAAGTGCTTGATGTTCATGATGTTCTTTATAATATGCTGATGTAAAAGATCAGTTAGAGAACACTAAAGTGTATTGATATAGCGGATTGTTTCTTTTAAAGAGTGGCCATAATAGAAGGGCTGCATACCTGCTTGCCTTAAATGAATATCTGAAAATCAGAATCCAATAGGAAAATCTAAATTTTCCAAAAAAAAAGAAAGACTTGACACACATATCACATTATGGGGGGGAAAATAAATGTGATTCAGGAGGCAAAAATTCATGGCATTAATCTGCATCAATTCAAGCCTCTTAAAACCTTCAGATTTAAATACAATACATATTTGAAAGTGAAAACCTTGGACTTTTACATGTGGCTTTTCTTCACAATCATCTAGAGCTACATGACAGAGAGACGAGATGAGGCGAGGGAGCTTCTGCAGGGAGGAGAACTGAGGAATATCTGGGTCAGTCACTGCGTTCCAACAACCTCTGCGATTACGTCACATAGTGACAGCTGAACTAACGCAGACTGGAATGAATGAGATTTGTATCCCTGCTGGATGGCGGTGACCTCGAGGTCTGTCGGTTACCTGTGAGCATGCTCTCGTTGACCAGACACTCCCCAGCCAGCAGGGCAGCGTCGCAGGGCAGCAGCAGGCCTTCCGGAGGGATGATCAGACAGTCGCCAGGAACCAGATCCTCCGAGCTCACACTTATCTCTTCTGAGAGAACACACAAGCAAAAATAATCACCTCTGTGGGGAATTCTAGGGCGACTAGATGCATAAACAAAGAAGAAAAAAAAAACATTTGGATTACGTCAGTCTATTGCTCAATTCATCTTTACTCCTACGGTTTACTAAAGAGAAAACGTCATCTTCTCCTTTCACATAGTCATCTTTAGAGGCACTTGATCTGCACGCCTCACCGCACAATGCTGTGGAAGAATGCCAACAAGTGGAATGAAGTATGGTTGATCAACTGGTCGGTCGAGGAGCAAATAACTCGGTAAGATTTGCCTCAAGGAGAAATTGTTATGCAAAGTATTAACGATGGATCCCAAGAAAGTAAAATGCACTACATCTTTTCACTGATGAAGTGAAGCTAGTTAATATTTAAAAGGTCAGACACTTTGTCACTTTTTTTCTGAACGTGACCTCAATGCAAACATTCCTCTGAATTTCTTCACAGTTGTCTTGACAAACAACTGAGACTGACAAACAACTGAAAGCTCATAATCCAAAAGAGTTTTTGATTTTAATTTTTTTTTTTATTATTCTAAATCACCCATAGATGAAAAATTAATAAAAAATAAATTGGATGAAAGGATTGCCAACACTTACGTCCCGAGTCTCTTCGTATGCTGACCTTTGTGACAAACCGCGCCATGTTGGAAAGAGTGACACTTTGCTGTGGAGGAAGATCAAATAAAGTTCACATCCAGAGCGAATTGTAAGACAAAAATAAATAAATGAATACAAATTTCTGAGAGCATAAATAAATAAGAATTGGCACATTGCTCACCTTGCGGGTCTCATAAAGTGAGATACCGATGGAGATAAATGAAATGATAACTATGACTGAGGCATAAATAATATAATTATCGAGTGCCCACAGGATGACGCTGAAAATTTGGAACACGTAGAAAGGATTGAGGACCTAAAAAACAAACAAAAAAAGGTTGGGGTTTTTTTTTCCAATAAATGACCTCTTCAAACACTTCAAACCCTTATAAAGTCAAATCAATATGTCTGCAATTTTACCTCCTCAACCAGCAGCGATATGTAAGACTTCACAGGCACGTCAATCAGGTTGGAGCCGTACAGGCGTCTCCTGGAAGAAGTCATGGGCTCCGTTACACAGCAGTGCCCTCCGAGATAAAACAGTCTGTTTATTTCTCCATTCATACGTCTTCTCCTACCTCAAGCTCTGCTCAGGGGGACTCAGGCCCTTTTTGAAGTTATGCACGTCTTTGCAGGTCCAGTCCTCATTGAGGACACTGAAAACAGAGATGAAAGAAAGCCACATGGGAGGATATGAAATCAGTTTGACTGTGAACGTAAAGCAAGCAGAGTGAAAATGTTTGTAAGTATTCCTCAGTGCAGTTAATACCTAACACTACAGAAAGCTCCCTTCCTGCTCAGCCAGACATAACGCAATCCTTCAAATCGGTAGTAGCGCAGCAGAGTTTTCTGGAACACAACAAAAGGCCAAAAAACAGGAATATTACTATGGACATTACAGATTCAAAGTGAAACTGACAATAGTTCCCTGTTTTATTACCTCCTCCTCGTACAGCTGAACCGTGTCCCTCCAATCTGCGTCCTCCTGCTGCCCCAGCACCTCCCAACTGTGAAAAAAAAACAATCAAGTAACATTTGTACCGTTCTCTTTGTTCGAGTTAAGCAGCGATAGAAAGTTATCCTGTGAGGAGAAAGAAGTTGGAGCCCACCTGCCCTCCTCCATCTCCTCCGTGAGGACCTCCACCACATGTTGTTGTCCATAACTGTCCTGCAGGCAAGAAAAAAAAAAAAAAAAATAGAAACATCTGTCATCTTTAAAAATACACATCGGGATAGTTGGAAGCATGGCTGTAGTCTTGCACATAAGAGAAGTAGTGACATGACACCACAATCACAGACAGCTGCAGTTTCACAGATATTTTCAAATCTTGAAATGTTCTCACTCTTAACAGCAGAACATCTGCCAAAGCCAGAGGGCAGGAGCAGCAGCGGACCAGGACAGCGAATCGAGGGCGCCAGTGAAACAGAATCAGGAGGAGACCCAAGGACAGCAGGGCAGCCAGACGGCACAACCACACCCGCCATCGCACCCACTTGTACCCCTGAACATCCTGGTGGGGAAAAGAGACGCACGAGGTTCACACTCAAACACTGGCTCATGTTACAGGGTTAAAAACACAACATTCACAGTCAAATTGTGACTGTATTGCATTGTCAAACAAAGCATTTAGTATTACCGCTTTCTATATATTTGTATACAGAGCAACAGTACAGAGATTATTTCGCATTTTAACATCCACACACCATCAATAATCCTTTAGCCTTTTCCGACTAAAGCGATATAAAGAATTCCCTACAGTTTGATTGATGATTGTTTCAGATCATTCTTGAAAGACTACAAGAGGAGGCACACACACAAAACTGCATTTTCATTGTTCGCAGACATAACGAACACCCTGCATGAGTCATCAGATATTTGAAATTATTCTATACAATCTCAAATTGAAGTCACTTAATGTCAAAGAATAATATGTTCTTTGACATATTCCTTTCCACAGATTTAGGGAAAAATTTGTGATTACTTGGTGTCGAGTTGCTTTTTGTAGCAGCTTCGAGTCTGCCTGGCTGTCACATAAATAGCTTGGAAATGTTCAGATTTTTATATATTCTATTTATAAATTCTACATATCCTCTCAAGCTCTGTCAGACAAGGAGGGCAAAGATGTTCAACAGCTATTTTTAAAACAATACGTTGAAGTTAGTTCACAATGTACTGCATATTTGAACCTTCAGCGCGGTCTGAGGTTTAAAGTGATCAGCCTTCACACGATTGCCATTAAAAATCTTCTTAAAGCTCAATGTCACACACTCATTCCTTCATCACTGAGATGATACTGGACAGGTAAAGATTCTTACTTCCGGATGTAACTAATGCTTGACTCATTATTCTTGGTTTAATGAGACAAAAGAAACCCCGTCTTTCACAGCCTGAGATTTTCGTCAACTAAAATCAATTGTTTAAGTGCTTCTGCTGGCTGTTTCTCTGAAACTCTATTTGGCCTCCATACAGGCTCTGAAAAGACAGGAGTGTGCATATCCAACACAAATCCACTCAACTGAGACGATGACAACTTGACTTCTATCAAAGTATGAATATTCAAAGGTGATCAAGAGAGGTGGAAAAAGCCTGAAGGAGATTTACAGTCACAAAACCTCTGTAAACCTCTGTAAATGTGACTTTGACATGAAAGGCAATATACAGTTTTTATTGTTGTCAGTATGAGGAAGTAAGTACCAAGCAACGAGAGCAGTATTACATTTGACCAATCTCATTCTAAGTCTGCAACATATTGTGAAAAAGTCACCACTTTCTGAATTCTAGAAGCATCAACGATGAAGAGGAAGTTCTTACCATGTGCGAGTCAGGATAGAGTAGGGGGTCTCTTGGACTAGGCGAGGGGAGTCCGCTCTGCGGCCCCAACACACTACCTGCAGAAAACAGTCGTACAGTGTCACGTCTACCGATCTGTGGCATCAGTGTGAACTCAGCAGAATCACACACCCTCAAAGTCAATATTACCACAGTGCAAAGCTCCTGTTAATGCGATGTTACAAACACCAAGAACACGTCCTGTGGTATCACAATATGTCTATGACCTCGGCGGCTTTAGGAAGTGAAAACATGGCAGGGCTGCACGGTGTAATGTATGGCTTGAACTGGGTTCATGGGCGGTCATGTTATACTGTATGAAGACAGCAGCAATAGTCTGGATTATTGTGAGGGGCGCTGTGTTCTGAATGTGTTCTGAATCTTGGTGATGTCATCACCAAGCTTGTGAAGAAGCACAATAACGAGCCCCTTATTGAAATCAGCTGTGTTGCAACTGGGAGAGACCTCAACCCTGCAGGACTCCGGCCCTCGAGGACCGAGCTTGCCCACCCCCTGACTGCCTTTTGATTCTTCTTTTAAAAGTTTATACTGCCTTATATATGCATTTATTTTAATTAAGAATTTATACAGTATTAGGTCATGTTTTGCACCACTTGAGCCATTTTCGATTCTGCTGAATATCTTACCAACTGCATTGAAGAGGACAATATCAATAGATAGAATGGCTCCAACAAGTAAATTGTAAAAGTTTCAAAGAAAACATTGATTTTTAAACACATTTCTGGAGTAAACACTGAGACACAAGTTGAGGTATCAGTGATGCTGCCATAAATGGCAGCTACCTCATTGCAAGTAAACTAGCCTGTTGTCAGGGTGAGTTTTGGAAAAACATCCATAAAACTATCAAAGTTTTTTTGGACACTTGTATTTTACACCAAAATGTCTAATCAAAATGGGCTTTATGTTCAGATTGTAGTGATTTCCCGCAGTAATTGTTTGGTTTTGTGAAAATTTTGACTTTATCATGTGTACGCTGCATCATCACAATGAAAAACCTTGAAGTTCAAAGGTTATTTTGACACTATTTTCCCACTCTGGCCCACGCCAGACGAAATCAGGCTGCACAGAACTAAAATGTGTTTAACACCTAACATAATTTTTATCCAGTTAGGGGTTGTGTGTTGCTGGAGTTGATCCCAGCTAACTCTCCATCACAGGAGACCAACACCATGGTGAGGGCAATAATGGGAAAGCTGATGTCAATGTTGGGGAAAAAAAATACACTTATGGAACAATTACAAACGACTCTGAATATCATCACTTATGGGTGCCCCCCTTGAGGTAAACGTTTGGGCCCCCCTGTGCCCCTCAACCAAACTATTCTCTGTTTCTGCCCCTGCTGTAGATACACGGCGATCAGTCATCAATGGTAATCAATGCGCCCAGTCAGTATTTATAGTAAAAATAACACAGTTAAAAATGTAGCCACACTTTAAAACAATAAACAAGATAGTAGGAGACTCGACAGTCATGACCTGTAGTGCAGTCTCTACATACTTCTCATGGCGACCACAACGCTTTGGTTTTCTCTGTAAACATTAACTTTTAAAGATCACCCAGACGAGTAAAATGTCCCAGAAACTTCAACAATTTACCTGTAACTTATTGTCAGAGTTAAGAGAATCGATAAGAAAATGTAAAGGAGGGGGGGTGAAAAAAAAACCGCAAATATGGTTTGACCTGATTCTCACTTCCGCCTCGAAAACGCTTTAAAAAAAACAAAACTATCTTTCATACGGACAGAAAAAACATTTTATAGAGATGCGGCTACTCACCGTGAACTCAAAACCTCAAAACTAGAGTTTTCCAGTGTGGGAAAGTTAAGTGGGGGTTTCTTTCTGAGGCAGCAGGTGATTCGCACCTGGCAGCTCCAGTCAGACTGACTGCGGAGCTCCGACAGAGACTGAAGCCGAGTCAGGACCCGTTCAACCGGCTTTACAGCCGGTCCGGTAGCCGCAGCACAGCGGAGGACTAACCGGGGAGGGAAAAAAAAATCGCTTCATCGCAGAGAACGTCGAACATAAACCACAATTATGAGCAGGGTGCGAACTACGGGTTAATGAGATAGGATTATAACACGATTTGTGAATTTTTGTTGGATCTCTAAAATATTGGTAAAATGCTGTTTTTTTTTTCTATGCATTTTTTTTTTTTTTTGCTTGTTTTTAGTTTTGTCATGATCGTGTGTAAAATCAGGCTATTTTAATTTTTTGTTCATGAAGATGAATCATCACTTTCACTGTAATGAAGTTTCCGGACAGCATGCAATTCTTGTCCTCACCGTTGAAGTGTGGGGGCGCTCGCCTTAAACGTCACTTTAAATCAGACAGCCGCTCAATTTCAAACATGGAAACCTCGTAAATGTTGGATTTCCTATGAAAAATAAGCTGGGGTACTATGAGGGGCAGCAACAAGAAGCTGATCCTGGTCTGTGGTGGCTTCTGTGTGAAGTTAACATCGATAAAGTGGATTATTAATATTCAGCACCGTGCTGTATATGATGGTGCTGAGGACTGGATCTCAAGTTGTCTGGAACAATTTTTCTTCTTTTTCTGATGGTCATGTGTGTGTGGTGTCAATTATTGGTTTGTTGATGCGTGTTAAAGTATTTCCAATGTTATTTTGTACATGTTAGTGTGGATTTGATTCCTGGTGTAGTCACACGTTTTATTTTCATTTACCTTCATATGACTTCCAGACAAGAGATCCACGCAATGTCCATGGAATTCATACAACAAACTTTTATTGTGGCTTCCCTAAATTGGACACCAGTTTTGGCTCAGTGGGGTAGACAAGTAAGCTTGTATAACGAATGCGTTTTGAGTCATCGGCAAGCACCCGCACCAGCGCCACCACTACCCCCCAACCTCAAAACCCCAGTATAGTTTGCACAGTGAATAGGAGGTTTTTACTTTATTCAATGCTGATGCAACCAGAAAAAAGTGGTTAAGAAGATTACAACACAGTGTGTTTAAATATGAAACTTTAAATCAGAGGCAACATAAACAGTCCTCAACACTGGTGTAAAAATGACTTACATTTCTGTAGTAAATAACGTTGCCAACTACAGAAATAGAAATACATTTTTTTAAGGCAGCTTCAGCCTTTTTTGAGTGGTAGTAACTTTAAGCACAAACATTAAGGTGTCAAACATAAAGCCCTTTGGCCAAAGCTGGCCGGTGTTGTGCCAAAAACTGATTCCTGTCCACGGAAGCACAAACTGCCTGGCTGTTGTTGGAGATGTCAGTTCTGTTCCAGCGGCTTATATCTGGATTTACAGCTATAACGTATAAATATACTAAACTTTACATACATGGTAACAACTGTGGTACATCTCTGGCAAAGTGTCATGTGTCCCGCATACCATAAAAAGACATCGTCTTTCATGTCATTTACGTGTCAATAAGTAATGTTTACAGTGTTTATACGTTTGAATTATCCATTTTCCTTCGTATTTGTAAAGCAAACTGTAATTAAAATGATACATTGATGGGTTACATTTAAAATAAAGAAATTATAGATTAAATATTGCTGCAGTATTATACATACGTGATACAGTTTAGTATATTTTTACAGTATGGCTGTAAATCTTGATAAAAGCAGGTGGAACAGAAGAGATGTCTCCTGCGACAGCCAGTCAGTGTGCGCTCCCGTAGACGGGAATGAGTTTTTGGCACAACACCTGCACGAGGCTCCGGCCTGTCAAACCACCAAGCAAATTGTTACAATTTCATAGAAAACATTGATAAAAAAAAAGAAAAAAAAACTTTAGCAAGTGTAGCAGACACAACACAACTCGACTCGAGCTGAAATATCGATGATGGTGCCATAAAAGGCAACCTCAATGCAAACAAACTAACATTAATATCAAAGCCATGCTGTCAGAGTGAGTTTGTAAAAACATGCATAGTACAACAGCTATAGGAGAAGAATTCTCTCCTTCCTCCAGCACCGCATGACTCTGAACTGGATGGATGGATGGATAGATCGTCACTTTTATGTCAACTTTCGCAGCTTCAGTAAAACTATGGGTAATTGCAACCGTAAGCTGCTCTGATCATTTCACTGTAACTCAGAATCATCCCCAATAGAGTTTAAAAGAACAAACATGCCAAAAAAATAAGAAGTAGAAGGTTCAGATACATCTGTTATGCGTTATTCATAGTTTCAAAGTAAAACTGAAAGAAAAAAAAAGAGAACAAAAGTAAAAAAAAATATACTATATAAAAAAAAACTATATTGACAACCAACTAAGCAAAAACTCGTTCAAGCCGTTCATGAAATAAAAGCTGTCACTGATGTCTCTTTCACAATAATTTCACAAACAAATGGAAACTTTTATACCCACTAAACAGCTGCCTCTGGTGGGAGGACAGAGCCAAGTCACTACTAGATTATAAACCCTCCTGTTGACCTGATGATTCTTATCATTCCACAATGATACCAATCGTATCAAGTCGTCATGAACATGATATTTTTTTAAATGTATATTGTACCTCCTCCAAACACAGAACAGTTTGCTTGTCCAAAGTGTGAGAAAATATGACATTTCATGGCACTTTTTCTAACTCTTTATAATCAATTTTAATGAATACATAAATGCAATTTAATGTTAAAACAACAGATTTTAACAGTTCAATGCTGGATCTTTTTTTAAAAACACTACATTGAAAGCCTTAAAACGTATTATTATCATGCCAACTAAATATATGTGAAAAAAATTACAGTTTTAATTCCAGAATCCATGCCCAAGTATAGTGTGTTTATAATAACACAATTCATCTTTCCAGAATTAAAAAACAACTAAAATATCAGACCTTGCACAAATAATTACAATGTAACAAATCAGACATTTGTGTTATGTTGTATTACAACACCATATAATCGAGGCTTTCCACAAGAAGAATAATAAGTTATCCCCCAATTCACTTGACTTTTATGGTTTCTCATAAAGCACATTGCTTACAGCGCTACCATGTGAAAGTTTGCAAAAGTTGCCAGCTCACATGCTCACTTTGCTTTAAATTGGCCAATCTCTGGCAGGAGTGTCTTTTATGGTACCAGATGTGCAATACAGTTCCTTTTGACTTTTCAGAGTAAGGTGTTTCCTTATCATGTCATTCTGTGTCAGACTGTTTGAAATGATCTCTTTAAGGAAGTGTCCATTTGGTACAAAAGTGAGTAAACAGCAGCCAGTAGTTCTTAAATGTCTAAAGCTGGTCCGTCTTGTTTAAAGTAAGCAACTCAAATCACCGTCTGAACGGCCTCACTGAATCCAGCCCTCTTAAAAAAATCCATGATCATGATAAAACATATAATTGTTTTAATTCACTCTTGTTCCTGGTTTCAAACAGTAAGAGGACAAGAGAGGCTGACAAGATGAAGTGAATGTTGCAAACATATGACAAACTTAACCTGTCCAGTAAATTGCAACAACAAAAAAAAAAAAAAGTCCAGGGTTTCGTTTTCCAATCCAACTAGATCATCATTCAGAGCAAACTTTCTGCTGAGTCAGAAAAAGGAAATGTGACGTGTGCACAAGACACAAGACAGTCATCTGAGCTGTGAACATAAAAAACTCCCAACACCAAAAATTAAACACATCATGATAGTGCCTGCAGCAAGGCCTTTCAGTG
>OMNM01023642.1:6671-17691 GCA_900302745.1 Parablennius parvicornis | reverse complement strand
CCTTTCTAATCCATGGACTCACATATAATCGCCCTCTGCAGGTTGATGGTGTGAACATCCAGGGATGCACCAATCAACAAGCAGTGGAAGTACTCAGACACACTGGTCAGACAGTCCACCTTAAGCTGATCCGGCGGGGCTTCAGGCCTGAAGAGATCCCCCCTGCTGTGGCCCCCACCGTCGCTGTCCTGGCCCCTTCCACCACCGCCACCGTCATGAGGGAGCTGGAGCTGGAGATGAAGAAAGATGACGAGGCTTCCCAAGGTAGGAAGGAGGGATGAAGAAAAATTTAATGAGAGAAAACAAACACACACATGCAAACATGGAAATCACCCTGTCAAAGGTTTCATTTGATGTGTAAATGTAACTCAAACATGGAATTCCATGATTTTGGAGTAACATTTTTAAAAGGTTGACATACTGTATGTACATCTTAGATTATGGTTTGTGCCGTAGAATACTTTTCTGTTGCCTCCCGTGTAATACAGGATAGGGGATCTTTAATCGCTAAGCATAAAACAAAAGGTGGCACTTCTATTTCAATCGTCTGATTAAGTCTTAACATAAACACTGATGTGTTTCACCTCAATTTTTTGGGATAAGGACCTCTTCCTGTCTGTAAAAAATGTACACAGACTGGGGGCATGTTTAACAAACACTTGGCCCTTATTACACATTTGAATAATACAGGGTTGAAAAATTAAAAATATTAAATTTTGGGAGCTAAAGGTCCGTCCTAAAAACAGAAATAGACTCCTGAGTTGCTCCACATAATCCCGAGTAGGAAGTTAAATTGAATTAATCATGGTCACTGTCAAAGGCCATGAAAACAAAACTACTCTCTGAGACATGCAAATAAATTGATACGTGTTTCTGTGAAGTTTTACTCTTTTGGACATTTCATAGCGTCTTTCTAGGTAAAGAACCTAGAGCGTAGCCTCCCGGTGTTTACACTCTAAACTGAAAGTTCTCCTCACTTTATTCAGAAATAAATCAGCATGTGATGCACAACATCTGGCATCCTTTCAACCAAGAAGATGACAGATTTACAGGACAAGTCTGCTTATATGTATATTATGTTTTTTTTAATAACCTCTTGCTTTTTTTCCCCCTTTAATCTTGACATAAAACAAGATAGATAGAAAGTAAACAGAAAGCTTCTTGTCTCCAGCTGCACTGACAGGACCTCCGGGCTATTACTGAAGCAAGGGAAGCAACTTGCATAAGTTGTTTAGTGTCAACAGTGATAGATGGAGACTGAAAGTGATTAGATTTGGCACAAGGATGTTGCAGGCCAAAAACCTGAGGAAAAACTGGCAGCCAGCAGTTGACAGAGAGAGACTTCGAAGGCCAGTATTTGCCTGGCTGCAGTGAGATATCGCTGAAAATCACAACTGCAGAAGTTTAAACTTGTGAATTTCATAAAAATAAAGGAGGGTGTTACATGAACTTACTACATTGTGGCTTCACAGTTGTATCTGGAGCTCCTTGAATGTACAAACAATAGTTTTGGTGACTTAACTGTGTTTTAGTTATTTTACAGGAGACGGTATGCAAATTTGCAAATGGTCATTAAATGACTAGAAAGATATTTAAACTGCTGCCAAGTCCATTTCGGGGTGGTGGATACCAAACTAGCGAGTCTTAATTTTATGTTGGCACTTTAAAGCTTCTGACATAAAATACATGCAGGTACGCAAGAAGTAATTTCATGGGTGGCCATTTCTGTGTACTGTAGTACCTCGAAGACATAAACTGTGGTATGAAGTCGTAAAACGTACCAGGATCATTAAGCATATATATAAAGCTCCAGAATGCTTGTAGATCACATCAACCAACAGCAGTCAAGGTAAAGTGAAAGTATTGTATAGTATTGAGTCAGAAGGCAAGTAGTTCTCCAAATGAATTTAATATAAATGTATATTTCTGTTTATTTTCAGCTTGTGTGTGCTGCCGGCGGAGATTAGATGCCGTGTTTTCACCGGCTGTCCCTTTGCTATCTGTGCCGGTGCCTGCTTCCGTCTGTCTCACTCCTCATTGTGTGTTTGCAGTCGCCACAGATGAAAAGCAGCTGCAGACAAAGACTGAAGGATCTGATGTCAGCGCAGCCACGGATCAGCTAACAAAAGACAAACATGGTAGGAGGCTGGGATTCTTTTCCGAGTGCTCCAGCAAAGATACTGGGCACGCATCTGACAGATAAGGGCCATTGTTGACAGGACCACAGTGACGAGCCGCATGCACACAATACTCAGACGGAGGGCTGGTGTAGATTTCTTACTGTGCAGGTGCTTTAAACATTCAAAAGGTGCAGGTGGAAGGTGTTTGTCGGTCTTCTCCCACAAACACACACAGTGTTTGTCAGTATTTCTCATAGTGCCACAAATGTATAATTCAGTATTGTGTTTATTAATGCTCATGCTTTGTTATATTTTCTAAGGGCTGAAGTTAACAGCTTTTGAAGAGGATGAACTAATGAAGAAGTGGCAGAAGATTCTAGGTCCAAGCAACGAAGTAGTAGTAAGTTTGTTTTGTTGTTTTTGCTTTTTAGTCATGATAGGAATAGTGCACTGAGTTCCTTGGACGTTGATTCAAAACACCTAATAGTTGAAAGAAAAATTGAGTCATGAAGCAAAATGATCGAGTCATTAACACCTTAATCTCCTTTCAACAGGGGTCATTATTCTAAAATCACCCCTTTTAATGAAGGTTCACGTGCTAAAAGAGATGAGATTGCTTGTTTCTATGACAGGTGGCACAGGTGGAGAAGTTTACTGAGGCCAGTGGCCTGGGCATCAGTCTGGAGGCTAACAGCGGACATCATTACATCCGCTCAGTCCTCCCTGAGGGACCTGTTGGGCGCTGTGGCAAGCTGTTCAGTGGAGATGAGCTGGTCGAGGTCAGTAGTCACTTTAAATGAATATGCATGCATAATATTTCCAGAGGTTTAAATATGTACCGATATATCACTTATATACCGATTGCAAAGCAATAAGCTGCCAAAATTATTAGCTCTATAATACTGTATTACAAGAGGAAACTACTCAGGCTGATCATATTAGCCTATGCATTGGTTATCGATATGCATTGCTGAAGGAGTTGCTTGCAGTGGTGTAGAATTAACTGGCAGTTCTGCATCCCTGCAGCTGTAACAGGGTGTGCTTGCCACAAGAGCGATTGTTTAGTATCAGTGGCACTTGCGTTCACCCCTTCCATTTTCAGTTACAGTAGAAGCCAGTGCAAAAATTTATCAGAGCATTGCTTCCTGGGTAGAGAGAATATTCCTAAGTTTAGTAAAAATCCACATTGACCTCTTCATGTTTGATACACCGAAAACTTGAATTGTCTGAATCAGCTTTTCATCTCTCTCGTTTTTAGGTGAACAGTATCTCTCTGATTGGTGAGACTCACAAAGAGGTGGTGAGAATCTTGAAGGAGCTCCCGCTTTATGTATACATGACGTGCTGTAGACCTGCGCCTGATCTTCAGACCGACCTGAAGGCTGTCCAACCACAATCAGACACTTTATCTACAGTAATTAAAATAAAGGTATCACTTCCGTATTGTTAATATGCATACATACATGTAACTCTGCCTCTCGCTGACGTGCAATCGTGTGTCGTGATACTATATCAAGTAAAGCAATGTGGCCGGGGAGTAATACAGGGGAGTAAGTCCTCCCTCTCGTTTGTAACCCATCAACCATTATTGGCTTATTCCTGCTGCCAATCACTCCATTGGCTTTCCACTTTGCCAGTCACAATGGATTAAGACTTAGTGATAAGCAGGAGGGGGGAGCTGAAAGTTTATTAGGACCATTTCTCGCAATACCTCGGCAGCATCCAACATTTGCTCGATATATGAGAGATCAAAAGCAGCTTCCCTTTGGGGAATGGGGTTTTCATCTCTCTAGCTTTATCTGTGATAATGTACTAAGGCCCTACCATCCCAGAGATATTTTCCTTTTATCTACTGCCAGAAACCTGAGCCAGAAACATAACTGGAGGGTTGCAGCCTATGGGTTCGAAGTAAATGTGAGTAAGGCATGGTGTTACATAGTGATTTGAGGCTTTTGCTTGCTTTGCAGAATCAAATAGAGCACAGCGGCGTGCTGGTTGCAGAAGATTCAGAGGTGAACACCGGAGCAGCGACACAGGATAATGTAACCGAGGAGACGATAGGATGTCCTTTGGCGATGTGGGAGCATGAGATCCAGAATATCGAGCTCGAAAAGGGAGAAGGGGGATTGGGATTCAGCATTTTGGATTATCAGGTGGGAAAGGGTCTTGGGACTTGATGGAAGTGAAATATATTCCAGATCTCAGTGTTGTGGTCGGAGTTTGCGCAGGAGTGTAGACAAGGCTTACAAACATACTTTAACATATATTGTCATCCTGAAGTGCAATTTGTATTTCCTTTTTTAATGACACATACACACAAACATTCTAGTACTTTAATAGAATAATTAAAGCACTAGATTATTTCAAAATAAATAAGATTCTGTGATGAGATGTGATTGTTCACCTGCTGACTTGACGGATCTTGCTTCTCCACAGGACCCGCTGGACCCAGCGAAGACGGTGATTGTGATTCGCTCTCTGGTTCCTGGTGGTGTCGCGGAGAGGGATGGCAGACTGTTGCCAGGAGACCGGCTCATGTATGTTAATGCCACAAACCTGGAGGACGCCAGCCTGGAGGATGCTGTCCAGGCCCTTAAGGGGGCCAAGCTTGGGAAGGTCCAGATTGGTGTTGCCAAACCGCTGCCTGTAAGGATTAGTATTGTTTATTATTCCTTGTTTTCACACCTTCCTGAAAATTGAAGGTAGATTGTGTCTTGTGTTTTGTGTACAACTGTCGCTTTCAGTGTGCTAAGAGCTTGATAGCTGCGTTTGTATTTGTTTTCCCCCCTGTCATACTTCTTCAGCCTTGTGGAATTTGTCACTGCAGGATTGTAAAGTTCTGAGTTAGGCACTCTTTAAACAACTTAGTATCCAGGTACGAGGGCTCGGCTTTCAAGGACTTGAATTTTTCATGCAGGAATAAAGTGTGGAGAGAGGCTGCAGGGGGTTTAACATTCCACACACTGTTCTGTCAGAGTCGGCGACTGGCCCTCGATGCTACGTGCCACCTTGTTTCATATTATTAGGTTATTGAGTTTTTCTGGAGCAAACCTCTCCTGTACTTTTAAACACATCAGGGCACCTGTCAAAGTGTTAGGTCTTTCCCGCAGCATGTTCACTTCTCCGGGCAGCTGTGCGCATTGTGTGGGATGTTTCTCTCTGCAAAAAAAACACACACAAAAAAAAAAAAAAAAACAGCTTGCATTCTTTCAGCAGTGGAGCTGAATCTCCCTTGTATTGAATCTGCCATTGGCTTACTCAGTGAGACCCATGGGCTGCTAAGGTTAGCTGGATTACGGAGCTGCAGGAAGCCTCTGTGAAGTTATCCGGGTCCCCTGCAGAACGAGGAATGCTCTTCCAAGGGGTATTTTGTTGTATTGCCTCTCAAAATTGAGTCTGACGCGAGTAATCTTCCAGTATGCCTTCTTACCTTTCATCTGTCCCGGCCTGCATGTTACACAAAATCAATATCAAGTGGACTGAGTAAAGAATCTATATAAAATGTTTACAAGCCTCTCTGTTATGAATCAATTCAAAGAAATTCAGAATGTAATTCTGGGCAGTTTCTCACATAACCCAAGATTATTAACACCATAGTTAGTCTCAACTATTCCTAACATCTCTTTCCATCTCCATTCTATACTAATTTACTTATCAAAGATGTAACCACAAGTAAAAAGTAAAGTTGGAGACACTGAAAAAATCTCTCCACTTTCCTAGGGAATATGTGGATATTCCCACTCTCTACACCCATATGGTGAGCAAGAAGTAACTTCATCATCCATCATCCATTCATTTGACTTCAACAATATTTTGGTTGAAGAAGGAGAGGAAGAAGGACTGACTGAGGGAATCCTTTACCGAGCTGAGCCTGCATTGGTCAGTTAGCTTTTGGGAAAACTGACAAATCAGAAATCGTCGAATGGGCAAAGAAATTCTAATTCTGTATTTGCATCGGTCTAGTAATCATAAAGAATGCAATCTTTGTTTTACCTGTGCAAAAATATTTGCAGTATTTATTTAAAAAAAAAAGAAAAGCGTTTTGTGTTTGGATAATTGACCTGTGCATTAAGTTTTAATGCCACTCACTTACACTTTGATTGGTTGCCACAGATCGACACCAGTGAAGCTGATCTGTCTGACGAAAAGGTCCTAGATCATAAGTTCTCTGGGCTGGAGGATGACACTTTCCAGGCCTCCATGATGGCTCTCCATGGCAGCGGTTGTAGCTCAGATCTGGATTACCTGCACTCGTCCACACCTAAGGCAAGCCAACATTGTTTTTTCTTCCTACCATCTCAAACTAATCCTGAAGCCAACAGTGATGCCTTCATTTCATTAAATGTTGCCACCCTAGCTTATGCCCTTTGTCATAATGAGGTGTGCGGCGTGCAGTCATTATTCTTTGGTTATTGCAACCGACAGCTAAAATGTCACGAGACATGTTTTTTGCCCTCTCATAGGGCGGTAACTACATTACTGACAGTGCTGTTGTACGAGAGTTGTCGCTGTGGCTGACTTTGTTGCCCTGGGTGCCCCAAGAATAACAACTCCCCAAATGGATATTAAATTAAAAGAAAAATAAACAACGAAGAGCAAGGCTCAGACAAACTATTTCCTTAAGGGTATTGCTGGGCTTCTACTTTTTTTTTTTTCCGAAAGGTCAAAGCTGACCTTATTTGTGAAGCCTTTCCGAGTAATTTATAGTGCGATCAGCCAGCGAAGAGAGAGGTGGATACGGCCCGGGATAACTTGTAGCCTTTTATAGTTCATAGGAATTTCATAAACCAGATTTCAAATGTTTGTTATGAGGTTGAATAGCTCTGTATTGTTTGGCTGATAAACTCTGGGGAAAGGTCACAAGTCTGCTGATAAATTCCAGATCTACATTAGTGACAACAAACAGTGGATAAGTTTTTTTCAGACTGTCCGGCAGATATCCACACTGGTGTGAGGAATATTGCCTTTTTCTTGTATTCCGGTCTCGGTATCTGTTTCCTGAACAATAAAAAACAAAGGTCAACACAGTGCCAGCGAGCCTCCACGTTGATAAAACGGAAAGTGTATTTGTCCTTCCCTGCTTCCACCAAAATTAAATTTTTGCTTTGCACATGATACTAAAGAGCTTCTAATCACTCATAACTAATCACAGACGGTCACTGACACACTGTTTGAATGTTTGGCAGTTGGCTAACTATGTGACAACTCTTATGATGTTTATCTAATTAACATTTCATAGTAACCTAAATTTTAACCAATGGATTTTTTTTTTTTTATATAATTTCCATGGCTGTCATAATTTCCATGGCTGCGATCTGCATGTTTTGGGGCTTGTGGAATTTAAACACTGACCTCACCGACACAATCTCGCTGCCTCAAACCTAACTGAAAGAAGTTCCCTTGTCATCTTTAAATCTTCTTTATAAAACAGAAAAGCCCCCACGTTTGTGTGAAAACCTGAGTACTTTTACTCTCTGCAGCTATCCCCTAGTTGTCAGCCTAATGCTACCTTATTAACATCAACCTTACTATTTCTTGTTTTACTTAACATATTTTCCTTTTGAGCCACTCTTGCAATATATTTTTGCATATTTCACCTTTTTTTTTTTTTACTTCTGTTCGGAATCCCAAAGGGAAGTTCTTTGCTCAAATTCATTACCAGCCAGTCTGGTTCCAATAAAACCTTAAACGCAGTTACGATAAAACGACATATTGTGCATTTGGCTCTCAAGATCAGGCGTAATCTGTGCTGGTTTCTATTGGCCACTCATGGGCTTTCTGGGGCTCATTACGAGGAGGCCAGGATGGTGACTGAGCAGGATGAATTCTCCCTGTTGGGCAGTTGTTGGAACAAGCAGACTGGAGTGTTCATTCGGCTGCTCTGCTTTGTTTCCCTCTAGCTGTCAGCTCGTCTGAGCTTGCTGGATGACCATTCCCGCTTAGAGGACAACACCCAAGCTTTTCCTCCCGAGAAGCCGACCTCTTATGCTACTCCAAGTTTGACGGGTCACACCCCGGCTTTTAACGCTGCGCTGGGCAGTTCTGATCAGTACCTGTCACAGAGCGCCGGAAAAGAGGAACCGGCGGACTGCTCAGAGTCATACAGTCTTTTTGCAGAAATAGGGAGCAGAGCTAATGTCCAAGGAGAACCTCTGGAGTGTCTTTCATATCAGCAGGAGCACGCCGTCTCTTTTGGAGATATATCAGCTTTGATACAGGTAAACTAATTAGTCTGATTAAAACCTATATATTTGACATCAGTATGAAGCAATAAATAAATAAATAAATCAAAATTGAGGAATGTGTTTTTCTGTGAAATTCATGAATTTGAGTTCATCATTGACATGCCACACATTCCGGATAAATCACGGTGCACTCTTACTGCGAGGAAATAATCACCCTCTCTGAAGGAATTCCTTAAACTAACATCCAACCTCTCTCCAGTCGGAGCTTCTTCCTTTCAAATACAAGACAAACAAACGTTCCAAGATGATTTGTTTAAAATTCATTTTCACAGCCAATTTGCCGCTCCTCACTTTCCTCCAGAGGCCGCGATTTGTTTTGGAATCTGGCCTAATATTTTCATTTGCTGTTATGAATAAGTGTGTTGAATTATCACCTTCAAGGACGAGGAGGATGGTGTGAAAGAATCGGCAGAAGACGGCGACAAAGAAGCACTGACCTCAGGGAGCAATTTTGAAAGGACTATCACAGTTGTCAAGGGCAACTCCAGCCTGGGTTTGTGTTAATCTCTTCACACTCTCTCTTGTTTGCTCTTTTTACTTTCTGCTTATTTTCTCTTTTGTTTTGTTTTGACACAAGTGTTGATGGAGTTGCAAGATTGAAAGGCATATATGACCCTTTTTCTTTGTTTGGCGTTTTTTATAAACCCCACTTTTAAGGCCAAAATGATAGAAAAAGTTCGGGCTGTTTTCCCACTCAAAGCATAACTCCATTGCTGTACAGAGTATTTGCATTTCAAAACCCACCCAAGGGGCCGCCAATGGCTCCAAGAATACTAAGTTTGAACTTCTAAAACAAATTGGTGTTATGAAGGCACTATTTAAACTCCTCACTTGCTCATTTTGCTCTTTGAAGGCTGTCTGTTGAAATATTGTGCATAATATGTCTTATGTTGCATTTCACTTAATAGAATTTAAGATCTTTTCTTACGTAGGCCACACTCATGTCGTGTTTAAGATTTGTACAAATGGGCTCCTTCGATGGAAAAGTTTACTGGAGGGAGTTCTGGAGGGAGAGGACTGTCTTCCAGAAAAATACAAACAAATGCAAATGAATTGTGTCTTGTGTCTCAAGCCCTTTTGTTGTGTGAAAGTAACAAGTGTCTTGTTTTCCACCAAGAACAAACACTATTATGTGTATTTATCGATCAAAAGTGTCAAATATAAGGCCCCTGGGTGAAAATCGACCCGCTGGAGGCTTCAATATGGTCCTTGGAACCACCAAGCAAATAGTAAAAATTTCAAAGAAAACATTGATTTTTGAACATTGAACAAATTCAGGGTGAGTTTGTAAAAACATGCATAATACAACAGCAATAAGAAAAGACATTTCACCGTATTTTGCACCAGAAAATTCTATTGAAATTGGCTTTATATTGCGATTGTTATTTTCTAGGGTAATTGTTTGGTTTTGCAAAAGTAGATCCATGTTTTAATGATGTATACACAACAAAGAAAAACTTTTCAAGTTTAAATTGAAAAGTTATTATGGCAAGTTACTATATTATTTTACCAGTTCATGTTATTCAAGGTGAAATGTGGCTGTAGGCTGCTACACCCCTGCTATAGATGGTTAAAAAAGATTTAATAACTAATTCATGTCTAAAGATAATCTCTTGTTGTT
Source organism: Parablennius parvicornis (assembly GCA_900302745.1). Lineage (NCBI taxonomy): Eukaryota > Metazoa > Chordata > Actinopteri > Blenniiformes > Blenniidae > Parablennius > Parablennius parvicornis. The sequence goes on along the minus strand of OMNM01023642.1, from coordinate 7,705 downwards.
TTTTGATGATCACCTCGAAGGGATGACAGTGAGCGCTATGAAAGATGGTTTGGGGATGCTCATCCGGAGTATAATCCACGGAGGGTCCATCAGCCGCGACGGACGTCTCGGTGTGGGGGATCTCATCCTGGGAATTAACGGGGAGCACACCGCCAACCTGACCAACGCTCAGGCCCGCGCCATGCTCCGGAGACACTCTCTAATTGGACCCGAGCTGGGGTAAGATAACACCGCAGCCAATATCCATGTTTTCACACATCATTGGAACTTGGCAAAGTGATTGTGTGATTTCAAATTGATCTGAAGTGGTGCCGTGATTATTGAAATGAGAAAACAATGAAATTTATGTGTGTTTATGTGACTGCTGGTCTGTTTTGACAGGATCTTGTATTTATTATAGAGCATCTATGCATGTTTCTATTTTGTATCCTCTTTAAACTGAGTAAAGCTCAGATGTCTACCAGAGATTTGCCTTGACGAAGCCTTGGAAGCTCTTTAAATGTGAATACAGGCTAGAGACACACGTACAAGTGTCATTCCGTGATTCTAAAAGCAAAATGCTGATGTTTATCTTATAAATGTCTCCTGTCATCCTGACCTTTTTAAAAGGACCGACATTGTGAGTAAATATTAAAAAAAAAAAAAAGAAAAAAAAAGATGTATTTTACAAGGTCTGCTTGCTGAACTAAACTTGGCAGTTTTGTTAGCTTCGGTGCATAAAAGCCAACTCTTCACATTCTAGATCTGCTTGTGCACCTGAGGACGATTTGTGCCCATTTTATGTGTGAGTATGACTAACTTTCACGCTGGTGGGGTTTCAGCCACAAGCTGCCTTCTCGGTTTCTTTCTCTCCGTTCTGTCCGCGTCCTGCTTGGGTTCACTGCAGTCTATAAAAAAGAAAAAAAAAAAAAAAAAGAAAAAGTTTTATCCAGACTAAAATAAAGAGAGTTACATCTCTTCACAACAGGAAAATACATGGTTTGAATATGTTGTATTTTAAATCAGTCACATACAATCATTAACATCCACTTTAA